>BSBK01007354.1:1395000-1411276 GCA_027943335.1 Chamaecyparis obtusa
TTTCAACTGTCGTATGGTAAGAGACCCACTGTCGTACGAGTTTTGGCATCAGGATTTGACTGTCATATGGTAAGAGACCCACTGTCGTACGAGTTTAGGCATCAGATTTCAACTGTCATTTCATTTTTGCAGGCAGTTTGTTAGATTTGATTTTCAGATTTTGACTAACAGCTAATCTTAACAGTTGGAATTCTCTATTTTTGATTGACTCTTGCTGGTTTTGATTGGAAAAAGTGTAAAGTTTTCTGAAATCAGGTAAAAATCTACTAAGCACATTGCGAGGATCTTAGGTATTCCACTTGTGCTAATAATATTTTGATTTGGGGTTTAAAATAAATCTCTCATATGTCTAGCTTGGGTGATTCTTTTCATGCTTTTGTTTTACACACTTGCATAATTGATACTAGGTTATGACCCCTTAAGGATTCATTAAGTAGTCTCAGATACTTGTGATTGATCTTGATTGCTATCTTGGGTTATTGGACTCGCTAATCCGCCGGCCCCTCATTCCGCCCCGTGGTTGCAATCTCAGCGCCATAAAGGGGAGGGGTCAACAGGACGGAAGCGTTAAGTGTTCCACTTGGCAACCCATTTATGCTTTTAGGAACTCACTTGTTTTTTAAGTTGGGGACTTATTTTTAGCTTGTGTGAGGTGTTAAGTGTTCCACCTTGTGGACTCATCTCATATTTGCTTTAAGCGTTAAGTGTTCCTCTTTCTGCTTTTTGGGTACTTTTGGTAGATTTTCTTTTGGAAACATACATCTATGCTCACATAGTAATTAGGCCCTATGAACACTATTCATGATTCTTGAGAGATTGGATTCCTAGCGAAATCCTTCCTTGATGATGGAATCCTTGTAGGTAGGGAGGATACTTAGTGCATTTCACATTCAACTTGGTTAGTGTGTCTTCTCTTATTGATCGACACATTCTCTCTCCGGAGAGGTTGATAGATCACATGGGGTAGACATCATGAGCTTTGGTGAATCAAAATTGGTTAGTGCATATTCTCTTATTGATAGATACATTCTCTCCTAGGAGAGGTTGATAGATCACGTGGGGTAGACATCACGAGCTTTGGTGAATCAAAATTGGTTAGTGCGTCTTCCCTTATTGATTGATACATTCTCTCTCTGGAGGGGTTGATAGATCATGTGGGGTTGATATCATAGACCTCAGTGAGACAAACTTTGTCTTAGCGTGTCGAATTAATTTTCTTGCTTTGCTTGGGTTAAAAGTGAAGAGGCATCAAAACCTTGGATCTGGAGCCAAGTCCCCTTGTGGTATCATACTGTGAGTCACCTTTAGAGAGGGTTAACCATAGCAGACAATCCCTTCACAAGGTAAACTACGTTGATGGAACCTCAAGCGGTAATAGCCATTTTCACTGTGGTAGTGACAGTCACTATATAAATGTCCTTGTGGAAGAAATCTCCACAGGTATGGTTCATTTTTGGGTTGTCAGATCTCCCTAGCAACTCCTGAAGATTAAGTTCTCAGACTGTGTCAAAACCCTGGTGCACCGAGATTGGAGTTCACCCCTTTGGATCATAAAATTTATAGAGTCGAACCATTACTAAAAACCCTAGCAAGGCCAAATTTTCATTTTATAGGGTATATGTGCGTTATTGCAAAAAAAATTTGGAACATACACAATTAGCGATTCTAAGGATTAGAATGAATAAGTCACTTGATTGTTCATGCGCAAGGTTGCTTTTGCCCTTGTTCATTGTTTTCAGACATGCTTGAAATCACTTGCTTGATGTTTTGCATGCTTGTTTATCTATCTGGTTACTGAAAATGAACAAACCTGTTACAATCCTCAAATCTGGACATTGAAATTTGCAAACAATTCAAAACTGAAAACTCAAAGTTTACAAAATCTGAAGTAAAATCTTTTTCTAGAGTCAAAAGTCATCTCAGGAGGTCAGAAAGTCATACAAAATTCCATCAAGTGTCATTTCATTACAACCCATCTGTCGTATGATTGAGTACCTAGTGTCGTATGAGTTTCCATGCCAGCAAATTCTCAAAGTCAAAATCTTGCAACTGTCGTCTGAGATTTTCAACTGTCGTTTCATTGCTACCCAACTGTCGTATGATAACCAACCCAGTGTCGTACAAGTTTTGATACCAAAAAATTCTAAAGAGTCAAAATATTGCTTGCAATTGTCGTACAAGTTTTGTAACTATCATTTCACAGCATACCCACTGTCGTACAAGTTTGCAGAGTGTCGTTTGGGAAATTTTTGAAAGTTGTCAAAAATTTATCAAAATTGTCAGATATTTAGCTTTTTCAGCCTAATTTCAAAATCTGTCGAATGAATCACTGTGTCAGGAATAGAGCAGTAGCTATTAAGAATCCAATCATTTTCCTAAAGTGGCCTTTTGAATTTGATTCAGCCTTCTATTTAATCAATTTGAGTCCTTATCATCCTGTGTCAAAACCTTGTCATAACTATCAATCTTCAATCAATCATCAAAATGACTAAGTGTTGTGATATCTTGTCCGCTATCTTTTGGGAACCTACCCATACATCCAGGGCACAATATCCTCCATCCACATCTAATCAAATCTTCAAATCAATCAAACCTTGACAAGGTTGCGTCATCTGATCATCTTGATTCAATTCATTCTTCAGTTATCTGAATCTTATTCTTTTGTTTCACTCAAAGTTGATGGTAGAGACTAGAGCTTCCTCTCACAAGAAATCTATCACCACTACCCAAACTCCAACTCTTAAGAAACTCATCAATTTTGGTCTTTATGAGGACGACGGTCTTGGCAACTATCGATTGAAATCTGGTTACATACCTCCTCCATCAACTCACAGAGGTACTCAACATACCCCTCATCAAACTAATCCAGGGAGTCCACAAACTCCTACCATGTCTCAAGTAGGGACAAATTTTGGCTCTCAAAGAGCTCAATCTCAACATGGTGTAGATCAAGAACCCACACCTGAAGAAATTGCTCAATATCAAAATGATGATAACTTCAAACGAATGATGAAGCATTTCTTGAAAGAAGATAGAGAAGCATACTTTTTACAATTAGCTCATCAAGGAGCTAAACTTCCTCCCAACTTTAATGTTGAAGATATCATTATGCGTGAGGAAGAAACTCCACTCACAGCTATGATGAAATAGATACATGCTTTACAAGTCAAATTTAATAGCCTTGAGAAAGAAAAGGAACCCAAAGAGTTCTCCATGGAAGCTCTATGCCCTTTTCCTTTTGACAAAAACTTGTATATGCCACCATTTCCAAAAAGAGTGGAGATGCCAAAGTATGACAAGTATGATGGACACTCTGATCCTCAAGATCATGTCAGAGAATTCTGTACACAATCAATGGAGTTCATGCATGAACCGACCTATCTGATGTGTCTCTTCCCTCGATCTCTAGGGGGAGCAGCCATCCATTAGTTCTCTAGACTGCCTTCTACTATCAAAACTTTTGAGGAGTTGATCAAATTGTTCTACCAGCAATACTCCTACAATATTCAACATCCCATCACCATGATTGATATTTGTAATCTCAAGCAATATCCAGGAGAATCATTCCTAACTTTCCTCAAGAGGTGGCGAAAGAAGTTCTCTCTATATGCTAGACCAATTCCCGAAATGGAGAAACTTGAAATCTTTATCAATAACCTTGTTCCAGAAATCAATTATCCCTTACAAATGCAAGATCATACATCTTTTGAAAAGATGGTGGATAATGCTATCAAAATCAAAAAAGTGCTTGTAAAAAAAGGAGAAATCACACTTCAAAAAGACAAGTACGAATCTGGATCCAGTTCTAAAGATAAGAACAAAAATTGGAACAAGAACAAAGGCATCATCACAGATGGCATTTTTGACACTGTCTGTGCCCCATCAAAGGCACTAGCCTATAATCTCACTCTTGGCACTCAAGCCATTAAAGCTTCAAAGCAAAAGTCTTCTCCACCATCTCAAAGGAAGCCAGAATACAAAAAATGGGATAACCATCAAAAATTTACTCCTCTAGGAGAGTCTTTAGAATCAGCTATGAAAACTCTACTAGCTGATAACATCATCTCTTTACCACCAGTCTAACTGAATGCTCAGGACCCCAAACCGATATGGTGGAAGGAAAATGAATTTTGTGATTTCCATCAGAGTAAAGGCCACAAAACTAGTAGTTTCTATCACTTGAAGCATACCATTCAAGATCTGATCGATAGTGGAGACATCACAATTGACAATCCCACGAGCAATAATGATCATACAGCATTCACATAACCATTTTCAAAATATGGTCAAGAAGTTTCAACTTCTCAGCCTAATATGGGGGCAAAAGTCAACTATGCCTACCCTTGAAATAATGTTGTCATCAATATGGTTGAACCATGTCTCTCTAAAAGTTGCAATGTCATCACAATTATACGAAGAGACAGAGATCATTCCTTAGCTAACGTAGTTACTCGATCACAAGCTCAAACACACCTAAAAGGACAAATCCCAGATTCATCAAATGTCCCTAAGGTTCCCTTCAATCTTTCATCTACTTCTAAACAGAAGGTTGCTTCCAAATCTTCCAATCCAAAGGATACAAGGCCTATGTCTTATAGCATTGTTCAACAACTCCAACACACTAATGCGAAAATCTCCATGTTTGAGTTTCTTTGAATATCTCCAACTCATAAAGCCATTCTCGATAAAGCTTTGCTCAGTTCCAATGTTCCTAATGACCTTGATTTAGACAGGTTCCAGACTATGGTTGGACATCTTACATCTTCGCAATATATCTCCTTTTCAGAGGAAGATGACAACTCCTTGAGTCACCCACATAATCAGCCTTTGCATATAGAAGTCTTGATCAAGAACCGTAGAGTCAAACATGTGTTGATAGATGGGGGCATTGGCCTAAACATTTGTTCTTATAGCTTGATCACACAATTGGGATTTTCAGAATTGGCTATTGATCCTAGAAAGAAAATAACTATCAAGGCCTATGATGAACAAGAAAGATCTTCTAAAGACACCATTGCCTTACCTATCAAAGTGGGTCCAGTTATCAAAGATACCATTTGTCAAGTGCTTGATCTACCTTTGGCCTACAACATCCTTCTAGGGAGACCATGGATACATGAAATGCAAGCTATTCCTTCTATGTACCATCAATGTTTGAAGTTTCCTTATGAAGGAGTAGAGGTTACTATCCCTGCAGATCTGAATACAACTTGCAACACCTTGAAGGAAAGTGCAGATAAGCTTGTACCTAATAACAGAGAATCTTCCATTGAACCAACTAAGGAAGCATCCACATCTAAAATGGAAGATCTTGCAAAAGAGGTTAATATCAAAGAAAATGGTATGGGAGAATATACTATCAAGCTAGTCTTATCTTTGGCATCTCTCCCTATCTCGCCTAAGTCTTATGGGAAATCCTTGAAACAATCCAAACCAGACTCTAAAGAACCTCTTGAAGCATATAAAAAGAATTTTGTAGCAGAACAAGTATCCAAGCAATAATTTGAAGAGGATGAGGCTGTGCTATCATGGCTGTACAAAGATGAACCTGAATCTCAAGTTGTTCAAACTAGTGACTCTGCAGTCTCCAAACTCCCTTCCAAGTCATATGGTCCAGGAGATAAATTAATAGCTAAGATGGGATATTCAAGTAAAAGACCTCTAGGAATCAGAGGAAAAGGTCTTGAGGTACCTCTCCCACATATTGGTAGAGAAAATAAAAACAAAGTTGGCTTAGGCTTTAAGAAGAAACCCTATCACCTCAAAGGGAATTGCTCTCATGTCATAGAGCAAATCGCACCAGGGGAACCTCTTCTTAAGAAAGAAGAAACAAAACCATCTGATAGTGATTCAGATAGTTCAAAACTCATCCCCTATGAAAAATTGCCTAAGGAGATCAAAGACCTTCTTGATGATAAAGATGATCCTATCAAAAGAATTAATGTAGTAGAAACACAAGAACCTACTATCAATCAAGAGATAGTTGCAACACAAGAACCAACTAATCTTGAAAACAATCAAGAAGAGGGAAGTGGTAGTGATTCTGAGATAGATTCTCATGAGTATGAATACAAATCAGAATCTGAGGGTAACCCTTCTTGGGGTATTCACCCTGACTTTACTCATGTTCTAAGATTTCCTAGAGATCCTGTATCAGAAGTTGAATCAAATGACTATGAATGGGGAGCCATTCCAGAACCAGATGAAGATGACCTTATTACAGAGAAACATGTTGATATTATTCACCAATATGTACCTCAAACCAATGTAAGTCTAGAGAAAAATGATGAACCTATCGAGTCTGATCCACCTATGGCTAAATTGGACTCCCATGATGACATTGAGCCTATTCATGCATTGGATGTCTTAAGTTGTAGTATCACCTTTGAACTCAAGCATTAGGTTAGGACCAATGATGAGAGATCCATATCCATAAACACTATCTCCCAATCTTTCCCTACTTTGACTATCAAATATCCAGAACTTATTGATCAAACCTCCACGAATCTGAGCCATGGTATTTATACCTTTCTGAATGACTATGCCCTTGCTTTCTACCTTAATGCAGTTGACCCTATGAGTACTTCCATCAGTGAACCAAGCGTCAGCATGACCGAGTTGGACATCAAATATCTTAGTCAGAAAAACAAGAATAAAAAGAAAAAGAAAAAGAGTTCTAAGGGTGAAAACCACTTTGTGGCAGTCTCAAAACCTACAAAAGTAAAAATAAAAGACATATCCAAGGGTGAAAACCTCTCTGAGGCACCTAAGGATGAGATATTTGATGTCCTTCTAAGTCATTTACAGGATAGATCTCCAGTTCTAATTGAGCCCACTCAATCCATCAATTTGGGTACAACAGAGGAACCACAATTGGTACATGTAGCACAATCATTATCAGAAGAAGAGAAGCAAAAATTTACAAAATTCCTAACAGAGAAGAAGATCAACTTTGCATGGAAATATTTAGATATGCCAGGATTGGATCCTAATCTTATAATGCGTCATTTATCTATTGCTCCAAATGTCAAACCTGTCAAGCAAAAATTGAGAAAGATGCATCCTCACGTTGCACTCTTGGTAAAAGTTGAATTAGAGAAGCTCCTAAACGCCAGATTCATCCAAGTTATTGACTATGCAGAGTGGATCTCTAATATTGTACCTATTTCTAAACTAGATGGGTCAATCAGAGTGTGCACAGACTTTAGAGATGTGAATAGAGCATGCCCTAAGGATGACTTTCCACTACCTAACATTGATATGATAGTGGACATGACTGCGGGTTTCGAGATGTATTCCTTAATGGATGGTTTCTCTGGATATAACCAAATAAAAATTTCTCCAGAGGACCAAGAGAAAATTGCTTTCACATGTGCATGGGGCACCTTCTGCTAGAATGTCATGCCATTTGAGCTTAAAAATGCTGGAGCTACATATCAAAGAGTAATGACATCTATTTTCCATGACATGATGCATCGAACTATGGAAGATTATGTTGATGATACTTTAGCAAAATCTATGATCAGAACTAAACATCTAAAGGACTTGAGCATGATCCTAGACAAAATGGAAAAGTTTAGTCTCCAACTAAATCTTAAGTGTGATTTTGGTGTCACTTCTGGAAAGCTCTTAGGATACATAGTTTCAAAGAAGGGCATTGAAGTTGATCCGGCTAAAGTCAAGGCTATAATAGAGATGCAACCTCCCATGAATATTAGTCAAATGAGGATGTTGCAAGGAAGAGTTCAATCTATCAGAAGATTCATATCACAGCTAGCGGACATATCACAGCCTTTTACAAAAACATTACATAAAGGTGTGACCTTTGCATGGAATGAAGAATGTGAGAAGAACTTTAACCATATCAAGAAGTATCTATCAAATCCACCTATCTTAATGCCTCTTATTCATGGGAAGCCATTGATCTTATATGTCTCCGCAACGGCCACATCACTGGGGCATTACTAGCGCAACATGATGAAGAGAAAAAGGAAGGAGCCATTTATTATATAAGCAGAACATTGGTGGCATATGAAAAGAACTATTCTATGATTGAGAAAGCTTGTCTCACTGTGATCTTTGCATCACAGAAACTAAGACACTATATGTTAGCTCATACCACGCATCTAGTAGCAAAAATTGATCCACTAAAATACCTACTAAGCAAGGCTGCCCTCACAGGTAGACTGGCTAAATGGGTCATGCTTCTAAGTGAATTTGATATTGAATATGTTGAAAGAAAAGCTATAAAAGGTCAATTTATTGTTGATCAACTAGTGGATGCACCCATGTTTGATGACACACCAATGCAAATGGAATTTCCAGACTCCTCTATTATGCACCTATCTTCTAGAGAATGGTAATTCTTCTTTGATGGCTCCTATACACAGAATGGATCTAGAGCAGGCATATTGTTCATAACTCCTCAAGGATACTCCATCCCAAAAGCATTCAGACTAAAGTTCCCCTACACAAACAATATTGTGGAATATGAAGCCCCTTTTGAATGGTATGAAAATAGAAATTGAATGGAGAGTAACAGAGCTACACATTCATGGAGACTCTCAACTTGTTATTCATCAAGTCAATGATGTGTACCAAACTAAAGATGAAAAGCTCAGTCCTTACAAGAGCATGGTAGATGATCTTAAGAAATATTTCATATCTATCACATTTGAGCAAATTCTTAGAACGGAGAACAAGGCTGTCGATGCAATGGCAACACTATCTACTTTATTACAGCAGCCTGAACATGAGCTACGCTACGAGTTCCTAGTGGAAGCACTATCTTATCCTGCATATGACTCCCCTGAAACCTGCATGATCTACACTATTGTAGGTCATGATTCATCCTGATATAAAAACCTATTTTCCTATCTCTAAGACCAAATCATTCCCGATACCTTCAACCGCCATGAAAAGAGATACCTTATCTGCAATGCCTCCCGATATGTCATCATTGGTCATGATCTATACAAAAGAGGTCTAGATGGTATGCTACTTAGATGTTTAGAATGGGAAGAGTCTCAACATGCATTAGAGGAAGTCCATGATGGTATTTGTGGGTCACACTCGAACGGTTTAACACTAGCTCGAAAACTTATTAGGGCTGGGTACTATTGGCCTGAAATGGAGAAGGAGGCTATCAAATTTGCTAAGAATTGTCAAAAGTGTCAAGTACATGGAAACCTAATTCATGCTCCAGGGAGGGGATCTAATCCCCTTTACAACACAATGGCCTTTCCATCAATGGGCATTTGATCTTATCGGGATGATTCATCCTCATTCTTCTAACGGACATACCCATATAATCACAGCCACAGATTATTTTACAAAATGGGTAGAGGCGGTCCCTTTGACACAAGCAACAGGGAAATAGATATCTATGTTCATATTGAACTATATCATATGCAGATATGGGATACCTCATTCCATAATCACATATAATGGTGGGCAATTCAGGAATATAGACCTAGATGATCTATGTGCCAAATTCAAGATCACCCAACATTGGTCTTCTATCTACTATCCACAAGGGAATGGCCAAGCAGAGGCTTCTAACAAAAATCTATTAAAGATCTTGCACAGAATAGTAAGCAAAACTGGCAGAGACTGGCATCTCATGATTAATCTAGCTTTATGGGCCTACAGAACAAGTATCAGAACACCTACTAGGGCTACATCTTTCACTTTAGTTTATGGGTCTAAAGCGGTACTGCTTATTGAGGTTGAAATCCCATCACTCAGAATTAGAATACATGGTCTAGTAACTGATGATGACTACAGAGTGTCTAGGTTACAAGAACTGGAACTACTAGATGAGCGCAGACAAGCAGCGTATGATCATCTCAGAGTATATCAGAAGAGAATGTCTAGAGGCTACAACAAGAAAGTCAAACACCAAGAATTTCAGCTTGGCGATCTAGTCTTGAGAGAAAATCCTAAAAATCAATCCCATCGAGAATGCAAGGGGAAGTTTGAACCCAACTGGCTGGGTCCCTTTGTCATCACTACTACTTTTGGCTCTGGTGCCTATCAACTCTCAACGACTGAAGGAGAATAGCTCCGAGAACCAATCAACGTTCTCCATCTGAAGAAATTCTACGCCTAAGGCATTCAGTCTATGGTAAAATGTCCTAAAAATTTATAAAAATTAGAAAAAGTCCTAAAAAAAGGAACATCTTCGTGAAAACCTAGCAATAGGTACCTTGATGATTCACAAAAAAATCAAAAAATATCAAAAGTACAAAAAAATTGAAAAAATGAAAAGTACAAAAAAATGAAAAAAGAGAAAAAGTGTCTTGGTGAAAACCTGGAAACAGGCACCTTGGTAGCAAAAATAGAATTTATGCCAAGATGGTGAAAACCCAGCAAACGGGCACCACTTGTTTCAAAATGCTCCATCTATCAGCGCAATCTTGGTCTTTTCTAGCTTTCAGTCTTGTTTTAGTTTGTTCATATCTCCCAGTTTGTTTTTGCATTTCTAGTTTTCAGTAAGTCGGTCTGTACACCACTCAGCTCAAGCGTCTGTATCCTATCAATTCTTAACACTTGGGGGCAATCAATGTCATATCCTATGGTCTCCCATGTATCTTGGACGTGTCATATCCAGCTAGAGTCCTTTTGTTGCTTCATTTGAGTCAGTCTTGTCTCCAGAAAGGATTTGCATCTACAACACCACAATCAAACATCAAAACAAACTGAAAATAATCTATGCTTTTTCATGCTTTTATCTCCTTGTATGCTTACTGATTCGCATTGAGATTTTTGCATATTGTGTCCCTTCGAGCTCTTCGATGATGTCCTTTATAGGATTTAGAGAGTGATGACTAGAGGCATAATCTTTTCTTTGTCTTCTGCTTGTATGTGAAAATCTAACGTCTTTGGAAAATTTTGGATTGAAATGGTGTTCGACTGTAAGAGCCTCTATCTCAAATTGGATGGCCATGCGTACCTCGACCATTGATACCCAAAAAATTCAAGGAAGTTTGATCTAACTATTGTCTTTTTGAGTGAGTTCTTTCTCCTACTGTGAAACACGATCTTACCTAAGGATGTGAATGATAAAGGGTCACTACGGATAATTCACATTGGATTTAGAATGATCTCTTGGCTATTTGATGTGTTTATCATGCAAGGCGTATTCAGGTCATCACGATGTTCATGTTGTGATGCTTATACAAATTGCTATATCAAAATGGACATGATATTCAGGTCATCCTGGCGCTTGTGCCTTGGTGCTTATATCTAATCTAACATTCTGAAAACAAAACCAATATTCATATGTCCATGGTTGTTTTGGACCAGTGGGTGTTGTATTGGTTCTTGAGCATTACAAATCGATATTCATATGTCCATGGTTTCATAGCTAGTGGGCATTGTATTGATTAATCTGGTTACCTAAAAGTTCAATGATGATAACAAATCAACATATGATCAGTGACTAGGTCCTAGGTCTTAGGTTGCATTTCATTTTGCATGTCTCTTTGCATTTTGCATGTTTGCAGATCTCACAACTGTTTGGAAATACTTCAAAGCTTAAACAATTCTTCATATCAATTCTTCACATCTAACAAGAGCTGAGTCTCACATGAAGGTTCCTCCAATGAAACAGCAAGTAGAATCCTTTTTCGGGATCAAAATTCAAATCTGAGATCATTCATATTATTAACTACTTGCATATTCGACCTTCAATCATCACAGAAATCCAGTATTCAACTTAACTGATTATCTTACATCAAACTATCAAAATTTCAAACTTGGTCAACTATGGTCAACTCATGGTTCAACCTGGTCAAACTTGGTCTCCAAGACCTCTAAATGATGCAGAATGCATTCTTGAACGTGTATAACCACTTTTCCAATCAATTAACATGCTTCTAAACTATCAACGCTAACTTTTCTTGTCAGATTTCAATTTTAATCCCGAAGGGGGGCATGGTATTGCATATCATTCAAAGTCTGTAATCAAATTTGAAATCATATCTTTATGGAAATCATATATTTCATCATTGATCAAGACAAACAATCACGTCTAGTTACTAATTCATCAAAAAAGTCCTCATCACTCGGGGCAAATCTATCATCACTTGGGGCATATCAGATTCGTCGATCCATATCAATCTGGTATTCTCCTAATCTTGTAAACTGTATCAGTTTTTGCAACCATCAAATCTTAGTGTTCTTTCCTTGGTTCTTCGGCAACTGAAGGATTCGGATGTGATACCTGCTAGTTCTGCTAAGACAATTGAGTCTAGAACTGGTCACTCACTTCTTAGCAATCCTAAGGTTTGGAATCAGGCATTTTGACACTCTTTCACAATCATAGGTTCATTTGTTGTTATAGTGAACGTTATCTTTGGTCATTCAGGACCTATTATCTCCATATCAAATCAATATCAATCAGCTTTTGTCTCATATCAATTATCAATTTCGAATCAGTTTCATATCTCTATCAAATACAGACTTTCTTTGAACCACTGCGCTTCACACAGTAATTCAAAGAGGGGCAAAATGTAATACCCCAAAAATGGGCTATAAGTTCATTAATCTCCTATATCAACAATTCGAACGAAATCAACATCGAAGTCCTAATCTAAGGCACATCTAAACATCATCCAATCATAATTGATTATCTTAAATTCTGCATCGGGGAATATTCCTAGCAATATTCCTAATTATCTTAATTATCTTTAATTTAATGATTATTTGGTGATAAATCACATTTATCCTAAGTTTGATTAATTGAATATTTTCATATTTAATTAATTAGATTTAATATCTTGCCACTTAATTGTGTAATTAAATTTAATTCTATCTATTATTAATTGTATTATTTAATTTTGACAATAAATCCAATATCCTATGACTAATTGATTAAATTCTTATTTAATTAATTAAAGCAGGTTGTCATTATTTAATAATATAGTTTTTAATAAAAGTTTGATAAAATAGTTAATTAACCCATAAATTAATTATTTTATTTCAAAAATCAGTTAAGTTGAGAATAAATCACTTTATTTATTTATTAAATCATAATTATCCATGTGCACATTCAAGGACCAGTTAAACTCAAATTGGAAAATCAATGCAAGTTGTTAGCTTTTTGAAACTCAACATCTTTTTGAGTTTTAAAGTTGATCTAAACTTCTAATCCGAGTTGAACTGTGCTTTTGCATGATTTTTGTGACTTAATTATCTGTTATTTAAAAATAACTCAAAAATCAAGCTGAGTTATTTGAGTGATTTAAGGCTTTCTTCCATGCACCTCCAAAGCCTTGGATTTCTATAAAACCAAGGCTCAGCTCTTCATAATTGATATCTCGCAAATTGCAAACTTACTCTACAGGAATCATAGCATATCAGATTTGGAGAATTTGCACAATTGGAGATTGAAAGATAAATTTGAGGATTCGAAGCTTTGTGAGATCAATTTCAAATTCATAGCTTTCATATTATTGTTAGAATTTTGATTCTCATATCATATCATTTCTAGATTAGCATTGCATATCAATTTCCATATTAGCATAGATTCATATCAGTTTTTCATATCATTGCATAGAAAATATCAAAAAAATAGATTAATTGCATTCGTATTTCATATCAGTTTTGCATTCAAATCCTTCATTTAGGTGTCGTCTAGGTCACTGATCTCGATAGCAATCTGAGAACATCAATCTCACACCTATTAGAAGGCAGTAAATTGCTTGGTTAGATTAGATTTCAATTTTGCATGATTTTGATTTTTGCTAACCTCTAATGTTTTACTGAAGTGTTGTGTCTACAGATCAGGTACAATTTTCACACACACAACTGCAGTCTCCCGTAAGTCTCTGTAGACTTCTTTAAATAATTAATATCCCCTATATACCGTACTTTTTCCTTTCTCCATTTTTGTTTTTATCCTCCAATTATATTATTAATTATTATACAGATATTAAATATTAGTTCATATATATTTCTGACTTATTATTATTATATAAATAAATGAAACATATATATTTATATTAAGTTATTTATACTTCTAAATGTATGATTGCTCTATAAATACATATTAATTCTTATTCATATATATATATATATATATATATATATATATATATATATATATATATATATATATATATATATATATATATATATATTCTCATATCTTCTCCATGTGAAGAGTTTAATATATTATATAACTTTTGATTCTTCCATGATCAAGATATGTCTATGTTATATTATCTATTCTTCCACGATCTTCTCCGTCTACCCTTTTGAAATGAGATTGAGACTTATAATATACCCTTCAAGACCGAAAGGTGACATCTTTTGGAATTTTAAAAGACATTGGTTTATTAAGTTAATTTGTACCCTTCTAAATGCTGGCATTCAACTATAGTAAATCATATTTTTGTGTTTAAAACACTTCATATCGCGTCCCTTGATTTTATGACAGCATTGTATTAATATAGTGTAATTGCTGCCTTTTAATTAATATTGACACTTAGCATTAACTTTGTCTTGTTTTCCACCTTGACTATTGTGTTAGATTTATGGTTCCCATTATCATAATTGCTGACCATCTCAAATAATCACACTTCCTAGTTATATTTGACTTTGGTGGCAGTAATTCATTATTGTTAATTGTTGATTTACGATGTTGTTTATGTATGCGGGGAGGCTAAGTCACCATTAACAAATATTTATATTTGATTATTATAATAAAGGAATGTTAATATATATTATCATATTATACATTATATTATTTCATATATCATAATATTTCATTTTGTTATTATTATCTATCATTATTATATGGGTATTATAAATTTATATTTTAATATTATATTGATATGAATTTATATTTATATGGATATTATAAATTTAGATTATTATTAATAATTAATATCATATTGATCATATTGATTATGATTACATTGATTAGTATGATATAATCAAAATAAGGAGTTAATGTATTTATTATTTGAGCAATAGTATTTAGGAATATATTTGTATCGTATCTTAGTTAGGGTTCATGACAGTCTGCCCCTCCAACTTTGCTTTCCTCAAGAAAATATATATTTTCTTCTTATGACTTGATAGTTTAATTGGGAAACTTAAGACAAGTTTTCTCTCATCTTCTAAAGAAATGATCTTATAGAGTAATCTCATTATGGTGCCAATTTATTTTTCCAAAACCATGTTTTTATAATAGCATGCCTCAATTTCATCTCTCTTTTTGTTCTTATCATTTTGTAAATTGCTCAACCTAACTAATCCCCGAAGCGCGTAGCACCCCACTATGGAAACTCACCTCTTGGCCCACAAGAGCCAGGAATGTCCATTATGAAAATTCCATCCCTTAGGACAACCTACTTAGCTTGGGGAAACCAATAATCTTCAAGTCCCTAATTGGCTTCCTCTATTCCTTCTGATTGTTTACGAGGGAAGATGCACATATACAAGCAATGTAATCACAATGATTTATTTATGGTCTATTCATAATATTAAAAAAAAAAATTATAATATCTACCTATATATAATCTTATTCAAGTATATATTTAGATTCATTTTCATTCACTAAAATGATTTCGTGTTTATCTTCTACCCCACAGGATGACAAGATCATGCTTTGATACCACTGTAATGTCCCTTGATAACCTCCCTTTATTGTTTCCTACAAAATCAATGTTAGATCAAAATAACATGTAATAATCATATGCTTCATACTATAATCTACGTTAGTTAAGGGGAGGATTGTGATTCTTATAGCTGCCTCCAGGTCGAGCTTCATAGAATTCCTGATTCTCAGCCTGAGGGATATAAGAATCCACTCTAAGCAACCGGGCTATCGACACGTCATCCCAAGAGCACTTCCCATAAGAATCTCTTGGAAGCAATTAAATGCTTTCCAAGCATACGTATATGCATATGATTGGCAATCAGTATATAATACTACATACGTGAGATTATAACAATCTCGAGACTAGGGAACTGTCACAATTCCTCTAGCCCCCTCCAAATATGGGAACCATCTCTTAATGAACACATTATTCATTCTTCTATGGTCCCCATATCATCCACATAAAAATTGTAAAATGATTTTATTCAGATTTATAAAACAATAAAAAAAACATGTGAAGCTCATAGCAATATTCAATGAATTCCAATTATAATCATTTATATATGTAAAGAATACCATATATATATATATATATATATATATATATATATATATATATATATATAAACATGAAATTGTATTTTTAAATTTCATGCCTTACTGTAG
>BSBK01007355.1:0-272500 GCA_027943335.1 Chamaecyparis obtusa
ATAATGAAATGAAGATTGGATTAGATGGATCCTATTATTTTTAAGTTTTTTGAAGGACATTTGCATCAGATTGGTATCAGAGCTCAAAAGATTCTGAGTGTGTAGATAGAAGACAATCTACACGAGGGAAGTGTTAGGTATTGTGATTCTTGTTGTGAAGTTTTTATGGTTGCAGGTGCTTATTCACTCACTGAATTAGGTGGACATGGAGGTCTACCAAAAGGCCATAGAAGATGGTCTTGGGCCATAGAGGAGATGGTCCGTTGGTTGCCAAAAGACCTAGGGTGAGAGGCAAGAAAGGACTCCTGGGTGAGGCACAAGGAAGCAACATTGGAGGGTGGACTTGAGATGTTGGTAAAGCATCGTGGATGGAAACCACAAAAAAATCTATTGGTAGAAGTCACAAAAATATTTATTGAAGGAAGATAGAAGACTAATAGAGATGATAAAAGAGGCATAAAGAGGAAAAGGTCAAATGAAGAAAAAGGTGAAGATTTCACTCAAATTTGTCTTGCAGGTCATTGTATCCATGTTTCCAAGGGACTTGGAAATTTTTAAAGGTCGGGACTATGGTGCAGGAGCACCTAGACATAAGGATATTTTAATTATTTAATGTAAATTCATATGTTTGGATGTGGTATTCCATGTAATGGAATCAATTGTAATGCCTAAGGGCAATAAAATTGTGAAGTCATTTAGTTGTCATTCAAGACCTAGATTGATCAAAAGGTCAAATTTGTATAAAAAGACATGAAAAGGCTAAAAATAATGTATAGGTCTTAAATAGGTTATTTGGACATGTCTAGGGTGTTTTTACAAAGTGTGGAGTCATTTTTATTAAGTATCATAAAAGTTGTCAAAATGCATAAAAGTTGTAAAGCATGAAACAATGCAAAAATGCATTAAAAAGTTGTCAAAAAGAAGATGAAAGGTCATAAGGGTAGTTGGGTGGTTTATAACTACCTAAATATGTATAAATATGATGTATTGGTCGAACCAAATCAGATTGGAGAGAATAGAGAAAGGGGAGAGAACAGTTTGGAGCAATTGAGTGAGTTTGAATCTCTCATTTTGATTGGTTATTTTTTGTTAAGTTGCCGATTCCAGGTCTTGTACGGCCATGTACAACATGGAAACCCTATAATATTTATAATGGTTAGATAGTATAATGAATCCTATTTCTTACGCTTTTGGTTTGATCAATTTTTATTAACTTTGGAGGAAGTTATGAGGTTTTTGGTGAAAGATAGTATTTGCAGATTCAGGATTTCTGAGAATAGTCATATTGAAATGCGTGGTAAAAATGCATATAGAAGAGTTAATAATTATAATTATATTCATTGGAAAGATATTTGAGTAATATTTCATTTTATTTTGGTTTGGTTCAATTTTATGATGAGTTGTGTAATCTATGACATTTTTAATGAAGACTAGTTTTAAACCCTCTTCAATGGAGTTGCAAGCAAAGAGTTGTGATGGTATAATGATTTATAGAGTGGAAAAATAAATGGATTACATATTTGGAAACTAGAATCAGTAAAAATGATTTTGGAACTGGTTTGGTTTCATTTGGTTATGTATTGTGAAAGTTATATGATGCCCTATGTGGATTGGGAAAATGAACTTTCTGTTTAATGACAGAAAATGGGTCTCGGTACACAGATAATAAATTTTTACCTAACCTTTGGATCCTTCTAATTTTGATATATGTTTTTTTTATCCTAATTTGTGACAAACTCATTGAAGGGATTTTGATGATATGTTTCAAAAAAAAAGTTACAGATGCTTGAGTGATGATCTGTAAAACATGGTAGTGTGGACAACAAGTTTTGACAATGAATTATTTTGTTTTCTAATCAAAGATGGGTTTGATCTTGTGAGATTCCTCTAATAAATTGTTCTTATATGAAATGAAGATTGGATTAGATGGATCCTATTATGTTTAAGTGTGTTGAAGGATGCTCTGCATCAGGGAGAGAGAGAGAGAGAGAGAAGAGAGGAGAGAGAGAGAGAGAGAGGAGGAGAGAGAGAGAGAGAGAGAGAGAGAGAGAGTACGGGGGAGGGAGAGAGGAGAGGAGAGAGGGAGAAAGAGAGAGGAGAGAAGGGAGAGAGAGAGATAGAGATAGTGTGATGAGAGAGAGAGAGAGAGAGAGAGAGAGAGAGAGTATGAGGGGAGGGGAGAGGGGAGGAGGAGAAAGAGAGAGAGAGGAGAGAAGGGAGAGAGAGAGATAGAGATAGTGTGATGAGAGAGAGAGAAGAGAGAGAGAGAGAGGAGAGAGAGAGAGGAGAGAGGGAGAGAGGAGAGAGAGAGAGAGAGTATGGGGGAGAGAGGGAGAGAGAGAGAGAGTGATGAGAGAGAGGAGAGAAGGGAGAGAGAGATATAGAAGGTCAGAGTGAGCATGATAAGAGGGAGAGAGAGAGTGATAAGAGGGAGAAAGGGAGAGAGAGAGTTATGGCGGGAGGGAGAGAGATAGAGAGAGCACTCTCATCTCTCTCTCTCTCTCCCTCTCTTCCTCCCACTTTGAATATTTCTCATCACTATGTAAATCTCATAAATTTACATAGGGCGCACGCCCTATAGGGCGTGCACACTTTTTAAAGGATTTGAATTTACCAATCCTAAGGCTTGGATTTTCCTTGGAGATCCAACCCAAAGGCTTGGACCGATTGAAATAGGCCTGAGACGTGTTTTCCAGCAGACATACAAAAAAAATGACATCTTTTTTTTATGTGCTCCTTGTCAGGTTTACTCGTGGCTCAAGAACACAAAAATCAGACAACATGATATTGTAGATCTCTCTGTTAGCTATTTAAGCATATAATTTATTTTGAATTCTGATTATGTTAAGTTTTTCAACTCTAATTTCTTTTTGTGTGTATGTCTATTTTTTGTAAAAAAACACATGCACTATTTTGGGCATAGATTTTGGCTCGTTCATCGAATTTTGCAATAAGTTACATTTTTAGAAACTAGACTCCATTCTACACAATTTAAAAAAAATAAAATTTAATTTTTGAATAGTTTTAAATGATTTCTAGGGGGAGCACACAGAAATTTCATGTTTTCAGGATGTGTGCACTTCGTAAATTCATAAAAAATTATACGTTCATAAAAAAATTACCAAAAAAAATCTAGGATAAACTATGTGGTGGTTAGCTAACTTCCCATTGGAGCGATTAAAAAAAATTCAAAAAAAAAAGTTAACATTTTAGGGGGAGCACACTAGACGCTATGTTATGTTTTTGGACAAAAAATAGGACCACTTTTTGTGCTCCCCCCTTTTTGAGGGCCTTAATCTGCACCATTTTCAAAATAAGTTAGTAGTTTAGGAACTAGATTCAGAGAATTACAACTCCTATTTTTGTCACATCTCAAAATTTTGAGTCTAACTATCTTCAATTTCTTGTTGAAGTTCAAAGTTTGCTGATTTCAAGGAAAAGGTGGCAACTTATATCCCCCTTTTTGGTCCCCCCGTCTTTGTGCACTTACCATAATGTATAGTTTATTTGAAAAAAATTAGTGATATGTATGTATAGGTATATATGTACATAAATATACATACATACATACATACACATACATATACAAATATTTATTCTAAGGATGATGGGAAAGTCGAAGTATAGATAGTTATAGAGAGATACTCGGACATAATGAAAAATAAGTGGAGATGATGAGAAATAAATGGACCTAGAGAAAACTGCACAAGGGTGAAGGAATCATTAGCAATATTAGGAATAATGGGGGAAATCATATCTAAAAATTACCTTCATATCATATAGAAATTTCATAAATATTGCAACATAAGATAAAAAGAGATGCTAGAGAAACTTCTCAACCCTAATGGATTGTGCAAAAAATATTTCAAACATATATGGCATTTAGCAACACTACATGTCCCATGATGGATGTTGCCATAAATTCCCCTCATTAAAATGTGTGAATAAGATAAACTAATCAAACCACCAAGAAATATTGATAATGATTGTAGATCTATGCTGGATTACAGTGATTGTGTTAAACAATTTGCACTGTCCATATAAGAAAATAATTCTATGAAGTGCCCTAAAAATCTCATAATTGGTAAGATGTTGATTTCTTAGGGATTTGTGCACGACATGAATAACCCAAAAATATAGAAAAATAATTTAGAAAAGTAAGTTACCCTAAGCATTTTCCTTTTGATATTTACTAGAGTGAATGTAAAATCTCTACTAGCTTTTTCAGGCCAAACTTTCCCAAAACATTTCTAATGTAGGGAAGGAAGCCTCTAGAATTTTTTCTTAGTTTGCGCTACATAATGAAACTTTATATTTGAACCTTATTGTATTTGAATATTTTTAGTATCCGAGTATCTATGCCAAAGTATGAGTTTATAGGTTTTTGCTAGTATGTTCTGTTACAACTCCCTCATGCACTAATCTATACTAAAGTGATTCTTAGATTATTGTAAGTTTGATAAGCTAGGCATGGGGAGAAAGATAGTTTCAGTTATGAAACTAAAAATACAAACATAAACCCCCACACAATAAGTATGATGAACTCACCCAAGATGGGATTGAATAAAATGGAGGAAGAAGAATAAATTTGGAAGAGTGCCCCTAGCCATGGCGTTTATATGCCCCCCGGGTGGTGGTTTTCTTTCCATGAGAAAAAGCTCCCACAAAAAATCCTATTGGCTTAAATATAGCTCATTTCATGAACACATATAATTTCCACCTAAAAATTCACCAGCTAAAAATTTGAGATTGTGCATATTCTACTTGGGTTGTGTATAAGTGGATTCAACAAAAAAATGTGTGAACTTGTGCCTGGATATGAAAATACGTAGCTGGAGCTACAAAATTTTACAGCAAAATGAGGTTTACATTATCCTTTATAGTTTAGAGCACAAACTGAAGATTGCATAAAAAGAAATAGAGCCTATCAAACATATGAATTTGTGCCCTTGGAGGTCCAGGATATCCTTCAAACCAACTAGTTCACCTCCTACAAAATAATTTTAGAATCATAGAGAAACCCAAAAAAATAGACAAAGAGATTAATCCAACCAATAGGGTTGTAGCCTGCAAAATTTAGGATTAGTTGTCTGTCTAGGGATGCTTCTGTAATTGTATAGCTGAAATTTAGTGTTCTATAAATTTCTATACTCGTTTATGTTTCAAATGTGATTCTAGAAATGTTGATGCAATCCTACGCCCCTCAAATTGGATTCTTTCAATTCTACACAACTCACTCTTGGACCTTGCAAGAAGGCTCAAATTTTTTGAGACATTTAAAAATAATAATTATTCATACAATTTTGTACACCCAACATATACTCTATATCGACAATAGGGAATTACATCTAGCCTACTTATTCCATAGTTAACCCTCACAATTGAACAAACCTAACATTACAATAGAAATATAAATTTGCACTAAGGTATTTGAAGCCTTCCAGATTGAAAATTGTGATCATCCTCCCTAACTAAGAGGGAGTGCTAATGTTTTAGCTTCAGTCATATGATACACATATGCATGTATGTGTTAATAATAGTATCCAACATAATGTAATGTATAGTATATATAGTGACAATTATAATAATCATCAATTATTGTTATCAACTTTCAATATAACCTTTACACATTGGAGGAACTCAGTATTGGAGTCTTCTCTCATAACTCTACTACATTCCATCACCTTGCCTGCACACACAAATCATTAGTTCTAATAACAAAACCAATATTATTGCTCATGTTTGAAAGTGGATAGTGAGTGGACAGTAATATATGGACATAGTTCAGTATTATATTACTGTCCATATGTTATGAGAGAATACTCCAATGGTGAGTTCCTACAAGGTGTAAAGGTATTGTTCCTTATGTTATAACAAGAATCAAATTGTGAAGCCACCTTCAAAACATAAACAAATTAATTTGAAAATATTATTGCTCATGTTTGAAAGTGGATAGTGATTGGACATTAATATATGGACATAGTTCAATATTATATTACTATCCATATATTACTGCCCACTCACTATCCACTTTCAAATTGACCAAGACTGGTTGTAGGGGATGTTACAAAAGTTTTAATCAGTTCCTAAGAATGGAACAAACATATAAATGATTGAAAATCCCAAAAGGAAACATGATGAGTGATGCAGGGGATTAATAATGAACTCACAATCTTTCCTAAGGATCAACTGATCCAACACTCCAAATTTGACAATTTATTGGAGATGATTTGTCACATCACATAATGCACTTAAGAAAGAAAGCTTTGGAATCTAAAAATGTATGATGGGTTCCTTATCATAGATTGCGTTCCATTCTACCTAGGTTTTACTCGTAGAAGGAGAAACCACATTGTCTAGATTGTGTTCTATTTTGCTTAGGTTTTACTCACTAGAGAAACATATAGGGGTTTTTGGGTATTTTCCTTTTTCTGCATCATTTCATCCTTATGACCTTTTGGATGCCACATCTTTCTTTCAATCTTGTTCCACTCGTGCTCTTCCTACTCTAGTAGCTTCCCATAACCATATCCCATCTTTGAGCTTGACTTCTCTATTTTTGATGTTCTGTGAAAAACCCTAGGTTGTCTTCTAGAGTCAAGTCCAGCCCGACCACCATATGAAAGATCACTTGGCCTTTCTTGTTTAGGAAGTTTCTAAGGGGAAAAAATGTAGGTAGTCATTGGATGGACATATTTACCATTACTTTACCATATGATGATAGTAATAGGGGGATCTTTATGTAATATTGACAGGCATATTTACCATAATCACATGAATGAAATCTAAATAATCTAAAATTTTACCATAAAATTTTAGGGCTAAAATAACACTTACCTAGAGAAGTCACCAATAAATTCTTGAAAGTAAAATTATTGACAACCCAGTTTGAGCTTCGTACGTCTATAGGCATATGAGAAATGTCAGACCTTTTGCTCCTATTTGCTCCCATGCGAACTATGTTTTCACGCTACATCCATGAAAAAATTATTTGCTTTCATCTTTTTTTTGTTACATTGCCCAAAACCGTCACAATTATGATGGTAATCAAGACATTACCATTGTACTTGCAAATTCATCGGGGAAAATTACAAAAAAAAATGTTAAATTCACTAAAAGGGCATCCTCTATCAGAAGTTACTGTCGGAAAAATATCCCAAATGTATTAGTGTTGGGACCGAGAACCCCCAAACTTCTCATTATCCCTTAGAGGGGAAATAAAGTCTCCCATGACAATCCATTCATAATCCAAGAACAACTTTATGCAATCTGCTAGCTTGTTCCAATACTTAGCTCTACCAAATTTAGTATTAGGAGAATACATGTTAGATAAAACCTAGGAAAAATCATCTCTAATATGATGAAATTTGACATTAGCCAAATTAGAGTTAGAAAGTAGAAGATCTACTTCTATAAAATTTTGATTCCAAAAGACAACAATTCCTCTAGAAGCACCTTCAGAATTGCTACAAGCCACTCCACATTTCTTGAAGAGTTTGCTCTTATCAAACTTTTCTTTAAATATTTTGGTCTCTTAAATAAGAATAATATTTGGCTTGTGATCTCTAACCAAATTTCTAAGAACATCCTGCTTATGGGGAAAATTTATCCCCCTTATATTCTAGGATATAAACTTCATTTTTTACCAATGTTACAAATATCATGGATGGTAAGTTGTCTTTCATCTGCTATATTTCTCCTACTCTCTAGTTCTATAATAAATTTATTATAATTAATGCCTCATCCCTTTTTAGGAGTTCCCACATCAGCTTTCATTCTCCTCGTTGAGACCCCCTACTTCTTCAAAGAAGAAATAGACTGAGTTTTATATTTCTCCTTCCTACCTTTATTTCCCACTATAGACCAATGATCTCGTTCTTCCTAATTTGTAGTTTTTTCTTCCATCTCCTTATCAGAAATCTCATCCCCCCATGTAGCTTCAAAAGGGATAGTTTTAGGTACAGGAGATGAATATCCGTCCTGAGAAGAATCCTTTAGAGAAATTAAAAGAGATCCATCCCCAAGGGTCTTACAATGTTGTGCATCTTCAAATGAATCCCAATTCTGGGAATCTTAATCCTTACTTTGAGAGTCCTCAACTTGCGACGGTAAGGAAATCACTCCCATAACCTTAGGAGATCCCCCACCAAGGGAAGGAATTTCAACCATTTCTTTTTGCAGACACATACTTTCATTTATTTCCCCTTCTTCAAGTACTTTATTTTGATCTTCCTCCTTCATATCATCATATTTTTTTTTATCACCTTCTTGTAGAGAAGGGATGTCCATCTCTTTAGTTTTTTTGTTCTTCCCTTTCATCTCTTGATTTCCATCTTGAATAGAGGGTTGGGCATTTCTATTTCCCTTGTCATCCTCAGCTAAAGGACCAAATTCACTGGCTTTCCTACCTTATTCATGTTTTCTTGCCATATCTTCTAAGGTTGGGATTTTTTCTCCCTTTTCTTACTTTGTTTATAGAGGACATTTTTTAGCCCAGTGGCCCATTTTTTTACAAAGAAAGAAAGAAAAAGGAAGAGATTTATATTCAAGTGGTTGAGGCCACTTACCCAACTTGGACACAAACTCAATAGTCTGAGGGAGATCAAAGTATTGATGAAAATTTATATAGATCCTTACATATACAAGTCTCATTCTAATCGTAGTCATAGGATCGATAGATAACAGTTCCCAAAGGCACTCACTATTCCTTTAAACATATATTCATTCAAGTACTCGAGGGAAGACCAAGAAGCCTAACTCAAACAACGGAAAAAACAAATAAATTTTCATTAAGATCCAGATTAGGTGACCATTTCTTAAGAGCCTTATGTATATATTCAGTTGTATGTCAAAAGAGTCTTATGCATATAGATATGTGTAGAATCTTTTGAAGACCGAGTCAAAGTTTTAGGGGGAGTTTTCATATTACTAAGTACTCATGTAATGTAATGTAATTAAATGTCATGACAAAGTATTTTTTCCACTAATGTCAAAGGGGGGAGATTGTTGATCCTTAAGTTTTTTTTGTATATTAGTGTCTTACACTTAGTCATTTTCTAGGCAATGTTGGTCGATCATAATTGCAATCGATCCATCTAGTAAAGGCCGAGTTATGTCTAGACTTTTAATTTGTACATTTACCAAGCAGTAGTCACTACCGAGCAAGTCATAGGTCATTAAGTACTTTAGTAATAGCTGAGCAGTTTATGCTAAGTTGTGTATATATATCAGTGTTGAACACCAGTATATGAAGAATAGCTAATGCTGAGTGTCAGAGACTTCATATGCCAAGCAAGCCAAATTTGACATATGTGTTTGTAATGGCACAAACACTGAGGTAAACCATTTTGGCCTACATGTATACAATATTTAACATTTTTTGAGGAAATCACATAGTAAATTATGTCTTAGATTTGTCATCATTGATCCCTATGTAATCTATGTAGCCAATCAGATTTAGGGAATGCTTAAGCGACATAAGTAGAGAATCTAGATTGTTGATCTTGATCTAGGGAGTTATTTTGTTGTCTATATAAGATGAGATCTGAAACCTAAAATGATGTATGAGTGAGAAAGAGTATGGGAAGAGTATGAAGGATCTCATATGTAGAATAGAGAAGCATTTTGATATAGGCAGAGATTAGTCAGAGTGACCGAGTTAAGCAGTGAAGGATAGAACATAGATATATCTAATTGAGGAGATCAAATAAGTATTGGAAGGAGAAGATCTATTATCAGAATCACAGTGCAAACTGAAGGATCAGGAACTGAGATATTCTAATAGGTGAATTAGGGTAAATCTCTTAATAGAGTGGTCCTAACAAGCCTAAGTAAATCTCTTAACCGAGTGCTTACTTTGTTGTAAGTTTAAATCCTTTTACTAAGGTAGATTGTATAAGTCTTTAAGCTCTTAGTAGAGAAGACCCATCATAGGGTAGATCATCATATTATGATCAAAATTTGTAGCCCTAACATGCAAAACTTAATACTACAGTAGTGAAGATTTGTGGGTGTCATCCCCACCCCAGTTTTACCTTTCAAGGGTTTATGGGTAACCAAAATCTTTGTGTTATGTTTTAATTTCATGGATGAAGATTAGATTGTTAGAGCTATTTCAACATTGAATTTGATGTTTATATTATGCAAGTGAATTTATGTAAAAAGGGAGTTAATATTAGATATCTGATTCACCCCCCTCTCAGTATCTCACTTTCCCATATTAGATTTCCAACATATGACATCATTAGAATGAATCAAAAGGAGGATAATTTATTAAAATATTATCTTAAAATGTTTTTTTTTTCTCTAAGAAAACCAAACACATTAATTTGGGATAAGAGTCAGTAAAGCTTATTTTCCTTTCAAGGAATTCATGAAGATTAGATGGATGCATTGGAATTCATGGGTGACAAAGAAATCTCTCAATCTTCTTGGGATGATATATGTAACCTCTCAAGGAATTAGTCAAGAGAAAATATGAAGAAAAATATGAGGATCAAATCCTAAACTTCTAAAGATATTGCTAGCATTTCTCAAGTGGAAATTAGTAATCCACTTGTTGATATGATGCAATATATTATCAATCAAATGACAACTCAACAAGCTTAGAGAAAGAAAGAGGAAGAAATTTTTTCTTTAGTAGAGTATAGTCCTACTTATCGCCAAATGAAGTAAGATTTCAAGTGTAAAAAGATTGCTATCATGGATGAGCAACCTGAATCCAAATCTTTAGAGGATGAGGGCCAAGTTTTTTATATAGCTCAAAGGAAACCATGGAATCAAAGACAAGGTATGCCCCAAGATCCCTTGAACTATTCAAATTTTACTTCAAATTCAAATCAAAATCCTCCATCATGGATGAACTATGGTAATATACCATGGACCATACAACTAGGAGCCTGGCCTCCACAACAAGGTCAACAATATAATTGGAAAAATCTATTACCTAGTTGGAAACAATAATCAATGAATTGGCCACAACCTCTGTAGAAATCAACTTTTGGGACAACAAACTCAAGGGTACCAAAAACAACCTCAGTTGCAAGGATCCGTAGTTCAACAAGATATTATGCTAAATCCTACCAACTTTTAAAGTCCATCTGCACAACCCACTTATATTCTTTCTTAGCTTGCACCTAACCCCAATAAACAACTAGTTCAACATGCCTATTCCAAGGATGTATATAAATACCCTACTTATGTCGTTGACGTTAATAATATGCATTTAAGATCAAGAAAAATATTGGCTTTCCCAATACATCATCTTATTATTTAAATTCAAGAAGATGATAGCTCCACAATTGTGAAGCCCCCATCTAGTTAGGAAGACATGAAAGATAATCTAGATGTACTTCAAACACCCTTTCCTTTTGAAAGGAAACCTACCATATTTCTTGCAAGATTGATTGAGCACAAAATTGAGCTAGCCCCTAATTTTGACTTTCTTGAATCGTTGAAATATATAAGCATTAGGATTATTTTATTCCAATAAATTAAGGATGTTCCTATCTACAATAAGAGTATCAAGGAGTTATGTATTACGAAGCTAGGCCAAAAAAGAAATGATCCTAATAGAGTGCATTTCATGGGAAAGTAGTAGAAATTATGTTAGACAATAGTTTCGTTCCCAAGTATAATAATCTTGATAGTTTCGTAGTGAATGTTACCACTAACAAAATTTGAACTCCAAATGACTTGATTGATTTAGGAGTTTCCATTATTGGCATGACAAGAGAAACCATGCATTCTCTCTGGTTGACCAAACAAAGACCTAATCCCACAATCCTTCATCATGTAGATAGTTATACTATCAAACTAGAGGGTATAGTTGAATATTTGGTTATTACTCTTGATTCATGGGAGTACCCAACAAATTTTATGATTCTTCAACTGACAAAGGATAATTTAGAAGGATATCCTCTCATTTTGGGTAGACCTTGGTTAGAAATTGTAGATACCTTTATTGGATGTAGGTGAGGAGAGATGATAACATCAAATGGAAATGTAACTAAAAAGATAGTATTATATTATCTAGCTCAGCCATATCGGGAACATGACCAACTCATTTGGCCCAATTTAGGAGATGGAGAGGAGGATTCTTTGTGGAACTTGATGATGATTGATAGAACCCATATGATTAACCTAGAAGATGTAGATAAATTGTTGGCTCATATCATTCAGAATGATTATCAGAGGGACCCTAAAAAATTCACTTGGTTAGCTTGTTCTTCCTGTCTGCTATATACATTTCTTCCTACAACAACTACTTAATGATACCTATCAACCTCTATAATTATGCACAAAACATTACCTTACACAAATGATGAAAGCATCAGTTCTTATATGCAATATCTATGAATATTATTGTTACTCAAGAAAAAATTACACCAAGAAGATATCTTAATATCAATAGAAAGATCATAAAAGATCAACAAAGTCAACTATTGCCTGTGTTGTAGGAGAACATGAAAACATTTTCTTGGGAATGCCAAGACATGAAAGTCCTTGACCTAGATCTTTGTACACATAAAAAATACCTCAATGATGGTTCTAGTAAAATAAAACAAGCACAAAGGTGAATGAACCTAATAGTTCAAGACATTGTTAAAGGTGAACTTCAAAAGCTAATAAATGTTGGATTCATATACCCTATCTCTAATAGTCAATGGATTTCTCCATTTTTTATTGTTCCAAAAAAAGGTGGAAAATGGTACGTCTATGTGGATTAGAGGGAACTCAATTCAACAACAAGCAAAGACCAATTCCCTCTTCCATTCATAGACTAGGCTATCAATTATTTGGCTAGGAAACAATACCTTTCACTCCTAGATGATTTTTTTGGTTATAATCAAATCAAAATATCTCTTGAAGATTGGTATAAAACCAATTTTACTTTTCCATGGTGGAATTATGCATATTTTGTCCTTCTATTTGACCTATGCAATGATCCTACTACCTTCCAAAGAGCAGTTCTTAACATATTCTCTGATCTTTCTCATGACTGTATGCAAGTTTATATGGATGATTTTACTACATATGGAGACACTTAGGAAGAGGCCATAGGAAACCTCAAGAAGGTACTTTCTAGTTGTAGAGAACACAATATATCTTGGGAAATTGTATATGAAAACATGGTATACAAGTGGATCCAATAAAGATAGAGATTATTTTAAATCTTCCAGTTCCCTCTAAGTAGAAAGATGTTAGGATTTTTTCTTGGGCATGTTGGATACTATATACATTTCATCAAAGATTTTAGCAAGATGGGTTCCCCTTTATACATGCAATTGACAAAGGATGTTGAATTTTCTTGGCATTCTTGGCACCATGAAGCATTTTCATAGCTTAAGGATATACTGACTAAGGTAGTAGAATCAAGGGGAAAAAATTGGACTTTGTAATTCTACATCTGCATTGATGCATCTAACCATGTTGTGGGAGTTTGTCCTAGGAAAAAAATAAGGCACCATTAAATATGTTATTTATTACATTAGTAAGAACCTTCAATGTGTTGACTTGAATTATACTATCATTGAAAAGGAGATGTTACCCATTGTCTATGCCATAAATAAATTCAGACACTACATATAGGCTTTTAAGTATTCATCCATACATGTCATGCAACAATCTTGTATCTCATGACTAAACTTGTTGTAAGTGGTAGATTGGTTAGATGTTTGTTGTTGCTCAAGAATTTGATGTCACTGTAATAAATAAATAGGGTAGAGCTAGTGTAGTGGTTGATTTTCTTTCAAGATTAAATTTGGGCTGGCTTAAGGCCTTGTTGTTGGCTTTTTGGAGGCATAAATTGGGCCTTATCTTCCTTGAACTAAGGCCTAATCCATAGAGACCAGGCCCACATGTTATACTTGGGGATATATTCTCCATTTACGTAACTATTTTCTAGGCTCAACACTCCAACTCCAAACTTCTAACAATGAATTCTTATTTGTCTAGAGCTTTCGTCCCTATGGTCCCGCCTTTCAGACTTTTAACAAAATTCTGTAAATTTCTCAATTTTTTCTCAAAGAAGACCTTATGCATCTTAGATCGCTGTCAAACTTACCTTGCTACTCTAACCCATTAGAAAAACTAGAGGGATCCCCATTTGCATCGGGGCGGTGTTGTGAAAAACTCACAAGTATGGAATAAATAAAGTTTCCTTTATGAGGAAACACTAGTTAATAATAAAATATTCAATATTTACTCCAGTTCCTAACCGAGGGCCTTGAAAAGTTACACACATGTGACTTGATTGAAGATTGCATCAACACATGTGAGCATTTGCATCAACTTAAAGATGACACACAAACAACTATGAATTTTGGTGCACCTTGGGTTGCTTATTGTATTTATTCATCATCTTTCTAAGACCAAATGCTCATACAAAATCTTTGGCTCTTCTTATCATTCGCTTGTGTTTCAAGTTTGACTTCATCTAATGAATGTAATGTGAACTCTGTAAGGTACGTCATAATCATTTATATAACATTTTATTTTTTCTCATGTATTTATCTATAATTGTCATTACTATATTTTATATTAAATATATCAAATGTATATTACTACATTGTCCCATTATGTTTCAAACCACCTCTTCGAATGTGTGGACCAGTAGTAGAATTTGACAAATAAATGACTATGTGACTAAAAGTTTTAGTCACGACTAAAAATGACTAAATTCTACTATTTTTTCGCATTTCACAAGTATAAATGAATAATTTGGTCATTGGATAAAATCACAACTAAATAACTGTCCAGGAAAATAAAACTGACTAAATAAATGACTATTATTCCTTTATTCTCTTTTATTTCAAATTTTATCATAATCCATAGAGCTTAAGCCCCCCTCACGAGACCCATACCTAAGTGGGCCATTTTGCCGCCCAGGCTCCTTGGTACACCAAAAATACCTATTGCGTGGAAGGTATGCCTCTTGGTGCAACCTTAAGGCGTAAACATATTTTATTAAAAAATGAACATTTACATTATTTAACTTTAATACTCATTATGTTAATGAATTATTAATGTTTTTAACTATAATTTTAAGCAAGCTTGATTTCCCTATTGTGTTAGCATGTTAAATGTATCAAAAAGAAATTATGGTCAATTTTATCGATTTAAACAATCCAATTACATTTTGAGGGCTACTTTGCAGTCACTTTCATTTAAAAAGGTAAAGTAGTTATTTCAAGAAGAAATTCGATTCAATTTACATGGATTATAGAAAAGTAATACTTGTAAAAGTAATTATTTCTAGAAGCAATGCTTTGAAAACATAAGGTAATTAGATACTAAACCATTTTTTAAATGCTATCATTGATTATACCAAGAAAGAAAAGTGTGACTTTAGATGCAATCAATGCTCATCTAGAGCCATTATATGATGAGCTAATATAATTGTGGAAAACAATGGAAGAAATTCAATTTTAAGGGATGGTCATTTAATCAAATCCACTTTAAGAAATAATAGTCAAATTAACTTTAAGAAATAATTGACAATCTTAAAGTAACCACCTTTTACCCACCACCACAGTAAATAAATGGAAGATCCAAGGGTTTGGCAGTTTAGGAGAGGAGGGAAATTAGATATGTTCGTGTACATTCACATGTGAAGACTCTAATGGCCTAAAAATTGATATATGTTAGATGAGGTTGATTTTCATGGGTAATGAATTATAATTTTTTTCAATAAATTCCATGCACAATATAGAAATTTTCATTAGGGAAGTTTCATTGTCCTTGTTCTATTTTATTGCTTAGAGACACGCGAGATGCATATACATGGAGCTAGTCTTTGTATTCAAATGGCATTGAGTATGAGTTTATTATATATATTATGAATTGGTATTAGATCATATTGTTGGAAATTTGGCTAAGTAGGATATCAGAATGTTGTCATTATGGAAACATATACTTATCATGAAGATCGCATAATAGAAGAAAGCAGTCTTGTAAGAGCGCACTAGAAAATTGTCTAAGTACAACAATGATTTACAGTCTAATCGGAGACAATTTTGATCAGTGATGTTCATAGAAGCAGGTTCAGTACATGCACACTTGAACATGGATAGTTCTATGCATTTCAAAGCCACATATGAGAGTGCAAGTCTATACGACATGTACAGAAGAAGATATTAAAGAATTATAGAGGCAGTGTTAAGCAGACCTGAACATAGTAGAAGAAAGAATGTGATAATATTAAGTTAAGGGATTATTTTGTTTATAAAAATAATGACTTAACCATGTAGGGAAAACATCCTAGATGTTAAATCTAAGGAACCATGAATTGGTTTTATATTTTGAGAAGAGTTTATGTATTGTAAGCCGACTAGAAGTTATTAATTATAATAACTTGTATATATGTAAGTATTATGAAATGTGAAGTATGTACAAGTTACATATATAGAAATTTTCATAAGAAAAGTATGATGCGAAGTTGTATATTGTAAGAAGGAAAGCAAGTAAACTCTGTATATGAAAGAGAAGAGCCTACAAAGCTAAATAAAAATAGGAAAGCTATCTAGCAATAGTAAAAGGTTATGTAGCTTACCTTTGTATTTGAAGATATCATTATATATTGCATGTTTGGAAATGATCTCAACTTGCAAAGCATTCTATTTTGTAATAGAAACTCCTAATAGGGTTGAGATTTCTAACAAGGCCTAGAGTCCTTTAACCAAGACAGAGACACTATATGTATGTAATAGACTCCTAACAGGGTCAACATCCTTAACCAGATACTTTTGATTAGTGGATCAGTTGTGGGTATTATCCCCGCTGGGGTTTTTCCCTTGGCCAGGGTTTCCTCAAGAACAAACATGGTGTTATGAGTTCATTTACTTTATTGTTATGCTTGTTATTTAGTTTTCTTAGTTTAGTTTCTTATGCAAGCTTCAAGTTAATTTGTTATATCCATAATTGGGAAAAAGTAAAAGTTTGTGAAATATTGATTCACCCCCCCTCCCCTTAGTATTTCCTATTTCTAACAATTGGTATCAGAGCTTAGTGGCTCATAACAAAGTTATTCGGAGAAAGCCTAACAACTTGAGTAAGATCGCTATGGATATGGATCAATTGCAGAAGAATCTTGAAGAAGCTCTTGAACAGATTAATATTCTTACTGAAGAAAGAGACACTCCAAAAGAAACATATGATGATGCAAAAAAATACATTGAGAAACTAAAAGAAAAGATGAAATATCTGAAATCAAAGAAAGAACCTAAAATTCAAGTCAAGGACTGTGATGAAATTTCAAAACTGAAGAAAGAAAATGAGATCCTTAAACATGAGTTAAAAATTGTAGATCTGAAGTTAAGCTTAAAAGATGAAAATAGTAAATATGAATCAAATCTAAAATTTGAGAAAGAAGATCTGAAGTCTAAACTTAGTAAAGTGACATCTAAACTAGAGAAAACAAATTTGCAGTATGTTGAACTTGAGAAGTACAATACAATTGTGAAAGGAGAATTGACTAAGTCTGAACAACATCTTGAGAAAATGTGTTCCAGCAGTGAAAATATTGATGAACAAATGTCTTATCAGAAACCATCCTATGATAAAACTAGTCTTGGATATCTTGAAGAAAAGTTCCCTGCAAAGAACCAGATCCAGAACATTCTAAGAGTAAAGATGAAAATAAGTCTGATGAAGTTAACAAATTTGAAGATATGCCTAATCCACCTAAAGAAGATGAACCACCTAAAGATATGCGAAGAGAATTCAAAGGTAGATGTTTTTCATGAAATTCTTTTGGGCACATGAAAAGAGATTGTACAGGTAAACAATTTAAACCTATCTCTAGATATTGTTATAATTGTCATGGTTTTGGACATAGAGCTATTGATTGTAGGAAACCTAGATCTAATGATAACAATGGTAGTAGAATGTTTAGAGATACTAACCCTGCAGATAAGAGACCTATTGGAGACATGAAAAAAAGGAATGGAGTTGTGTGTTATAGATGCAACAAGATTGAACATATTGCCAGAAATTGTAGATCACAAATCAGTCAGACATGATTAAGATATGGAAACAATGGAGTAGTTTGTGAGATATGCAACAATTTTGGTCACACAACAAGATTTTGTAGAATGAACAACATGAGAAACCCTAATCCTAGGAACTATACAAGGATAAATGTGAGCACAAACAACAGTCATAGAGGATGCTGTAGTAACTTGGAAGAAGTTGAATTTGTTAAAGCCACAGATCAAGTAAGCACATTCAGTATACTAGGAAATCAGACAGGTGAAGTACCTAAGAGTAAGTGTGAGTCACTTCCTAATTCATCTCAAAGCACTTACATTTATTTCATGAATTATGTGTTAGAGTAAACTATTAGAATAGTGTAGAAGTTAGAATATATTGAATTGAGTCTTGCAAAGTTAATATGAGCTAGTATATGATATTATGAAGCTATGGTTAAGAGCGCATGAATTTATGAGTATGTATGCGAGTACACGAAAAGAATGAAGTTTTGCAAGTAACCATGAATAGTTTTTGGCATGAAGTGGTAAAGAAAATATTGAAAGATACTGGCATGACATAACATGAATTTGTCATAGCGAAGCAGACAACAACAACAATCAGGGATATTGGACAGAAAGAGATACTATCAGTTCCACCCTTGACATCTCTTGCAGCCCCTACTGAAGAAATTTAGGAAACAAATGAAGAAGTTGAAGAAGTGGAAGTGCATGAAATAAGGAAATCTACTAGATCCTCCTCCACCACACCAACCAAAAGAGTCAAGGAAATGGAAAGAGGACCAACATTTAATTAATAATTAATAAAGTAATTAATTATTATATGCAAAAATTTAGCTTAAGTAATAAATAGATAATAAGTGACTGAGTAATTAAATCAACATGATTTAATTAATAATTAAAATGACTTATTACTCTAACAAAGACTATATCAGACAAAGTTATTGATTCTACTTGTATTACTTTATGATAGTTCTAGAGACCTCTATATTTGCATTCAGGGTTTTATTGTTTTTTTAAGGGGGTTTGATTAGGAGGTGTTGGGATCTTGGTATAAAAATCATATTGGACAATGTGGGAGAAATCTTAACATAAGAATAGAGAGCTAAGGACTGTTTTGAGCTTGGACGGACTTAGATATGCTATACTTCTATTGTTCAAAGATTTCAAATGGCACATTCTCGGTTCACCCAGCCAAAGGAGATACAAAGTTATATACCATTCAAATCCTAAAATGAAGATGAATGGGAATTGACACTTACAAAATGTCTTATAGAAAAATTTGTGTAAGTGGTGGAAACCCTACCGATGGGATTGAAATTTAGTGTAACAAATGTAGGAAGAAAATAGTGATTTTTTATAGTAATTCGAACACAAATGAAGAAATCCTAGTTGATAGAGGAATGTTTTCTTGTTTCAGAAGAAAAAAGATAATAGTAGCATGGGAATTTGGATCAAATGAATCAGTTAATAGTTTTTGAGATATAGCATTTTCAGAGTAGCTAATAATTGCACATAGGGTTGTTGTCTAATTAGTGAGTAAGCCTTGGACATGAGTTTCCCATCATGGTTCACTTCTTTCTAGCATCAGTGGGTGACTTTGATGAACTTGATTCCCTCTAGCGTGGTATTTGGGTAAATTAAATGTGCTCTCCACAATGTATTTAGATAACTAACCGAGATTCCTTGGTAGTTTAAATGGATGGAATTGAGTAACTTTTATGTACTTAATTGGATAATTTTGATGATGAGGATTACTTTTAATGCAAACTCAAAGCACAAAGAACATATTTTTACCTTAGGACAAACTTGCTATTGATAAGATACCTGGGTAACTTAGATGAAGTATATTCCCTTTGTTGCAGCCTAGAATAGGTAACAATTTTTTTTTAAATAGTAGACAACATTGTCACTTAGTCTAAAGTTATTTTATGATGCATTGATTAAGATCTTATTATTACAAACATTCTTGGAGAAGAAAATCAAACATCTTGAGGATGTAAAGGGACAATATTTTAAGCATGTTCTTTGATGCTGCTTAGAGTAATGAAGGAAACAGTTCATCGTTAATGTAGTTTGACTTGAAACTATGGAAATTAATCCCAAAATATTTTGTTATATAATTTGATGCATTGTAGAAATACCATATTGATATTAGGAAATATGTTTTTCTTTATGTGGAAATTCTTTCTCCAAGTTGAACTTGTTACAAGAATTGAATGAAATGGCTTAGGAGAAAAGATGACTGCTAAAATGTCTCTTTAAGGATGTCCATGGTTCAAGAAATCTTAAGATTAAGATTATGAAGATAAATACATAAATGATAAAAGTACTTACAAACATCAATTGCCAATTTTTGTTAATTTCAAGTGCTATCTGAACTTTAGGCTTGGTGATAGTTTCTTGCAAACCTTGGGCAACACTAGTTTCTGTATTTTTGGTTTATAAGAAAATAGTGACTTTTCTTTATTATTGGTTCTAGGTTGTGGTTGGGATATTTCACAAGTTAGAAGATATTAATTTATTTTTGATCAATTATAATGAAAATGGTCTAACAAATAATAATTTAGTCAAGTATCTCATATATTTATGAATAGTAAGTTAACTTTGTAAGATCTAGCAAATGATAAGAAAGACAAATCATGGAATAAACAAAATCATAATCCTAAGATTAAGTGTTGAATATTTTTCTATCAATTGGGAAAAATGACAAATGTTTCTATTGTGGTCATTGTCACTAGTTTTGTGAACAATTTTTGGGGAAGTGAACAAGTTGAATAACATCTACTTGTACATAGTTTGTCTTTGGCTAGCGACATTTTGTGGTGGAGGTATATGACCTCAAGCCAAGGTCTGAATATGTGAATTGGAATCCTAATTTAAACAATAAAGTCTTGTCTAGATGGTAATGGGCAAAATAATAATAGTTTAGGTAGATTGGTAAAAAAAAAACAAATACAATTGGATAATAAAATCCGTTTAAACATGAGGACATGTAATCATGCTGATGTGTAAAAGTAACGATGTATCTTTGGATCAAGATTTATTTGTGAAGCTTAATCAAAATTACATTTATTGTTTGAATACCAAATTCCTATGCTACTCAAGGATATATTTGGTCATGTTCCTATGCTACTCAAGGATATCACTGAGTGATGAGAGTGGTCGGGATGGTTCATGGTCCTTTATTTTTGTTTTGTCTACTATTTGTGGGGTGTTTTTCATAAATTTTTGGGGCACATCTGTCATATGCTTCAGGATGGATGGGAACATTCCTTGTCTGAAATGTGTTTGTTTTTTACGCAAAGGGATCGCCTTATTGGTCTGTCTTTTTGTGCCATGGTGCGATGCATCCAATTTTACATATTAAATAATGATCTCATGACAAAAGTGTACTTATGAGATCAAGGTCTCATCATTACTAACTCTTCTCAGTGAAATTATTTCTTTCATTTAACATTTCTTCTATCAATCCTAGAAATCATTCTCTTTTAAAAAATTGTCCTCCTATTAACTTCCACCCAATTTTTTGAGGGGGCGTCCAACCTCTATTCTGTCGATCTACTCAAACATGATCTTTTATTTTTCTTTGAAACAACACTTAGAATCACATTGTCTCAAAGAGGGACAAAATCACATTGCACATATGGTCTTTGTCATATGTCTACATCATGTCATTCTTATTAATTAAACATTAATGTTTGTTGAATTAATAACTAATATTTCTCTTTGATTTTACCTAATTAGTCGCTTTCAAAACTATTTCAAAATCATCAAAATGGACTCAAATCCATTTAAAATTTATCAAATTTAGTTCAAATAATTATTAGTCCTTTCAAATCAAGCTATTAATTTCAAAATATTATGAAATGTTTTCTAAATCAAACCAAGTCTTTATCAAAATCATCAAATTCATTTCAAACCCTATCAAAGTCATCAAAATCGATTCAAAACCATTTCAAAATAATCAAAAAGGACTCAAATAGGTATCAAAACCTTTAAAATAAATTCAATTTTGCACCAATGTCATCGAATTTGATCAAAATCCACTAATTTGTCCTCTTTAGGGGTAATTAACCCATAATTTATCCCTAAGTCTTAAACTTGATTAATAAATAAACTTTGTTTATCCCTTTCCAAATATCTTCACAACTAATTATTTTTTATTAATTAATTAATTAATTCATGATTTTAGAATTTTATTAATTCATAAATCCTAATTTTCTAATTTGTGGAAATAAATGTATTTTAAAATTCAAAATTCTCTAACTCTTACATTTTCCTCTTTTTTAGACTCCACCTCTTACACCTTCCCTTCCCATTTTCACTCTAATTTGGTGACTTTCTCTTCCAAACTAATCTTTCAACTTTGTGCATTTCCAAAATGCAACATTTGCAATTGTCATAATGTGTCATAATATGACACTCTTCCAAATTGAACTCTTCCATTATGAGATTCTCCCATTTGCACACCTTATTGCAAATTTTGCAAATTGATTTCAAATCTTTATAAATTGAGATAAATTCCATTGATTTAGCTAACCACATTCCAAGTATTCTCGTCATCATTTCATTCTATTGCTTTCATGATAATGAGTGCATTTTTCCAATTTGAGCTACATCATAAAATTAGAGAAGAAATCATAAAATTAGAGAAGAAAGGAAAACATTAAAGCACTGTTGAAGGGAGTGCTTGTTTGATTGATTTCATATTTTATGCACTTTTCTTTAATATCTTTAATGATACATTAGGGATGAATTTGCATGAAATTAGGTTTTGTAGTTGACCTTTTTCATGCTTAGGTTTGTGATTTCTAATTTTCGTCGTCTTACAAATATGTGCTATTTCTTCCTATGGGACCACTTGTGTTCTTGCAATAGCATTCCAAATGTCAAGTGGTTGAGACATTTAATTCATCAAGGTCTCTTCACCTAGGTGATTTGGAGCCTTTTTTTTAGTGCTAATCCTTTTATGTTGTGTATATTTTTTTTCTTTTTTCTTTTTTTTTGTTATTTGTTCTTTGGTTTTATTTTGTGTGCTCTTGTACATGATTATGTGAGTTAAGATCTTTGGTTTAGGGGTTTCCTTTGAACTTAGTGATGTCTTAGCTCTTTAAATCTTGCCCAAGATATTCTCTCTCTCTCTCTCTCACACACACACACACACACACACCTCTTCTTTTTCTACTATATCATGCATATGAGGATAGACTCATACCCTCGCTGAAGGAGGGGCTAAATATAGTATCATAAATTGTATGCATTGCCTAGTGTGTCCAATTTCACACTTGTGTAGTACCCATTTTAGTATGTATTCCCTTGCTAAAGTGGGGGCTAATTGTAGCGTCATAAATTGTATAAACTACTTAATGTGTCCAATTCCATACTTGTGTAGCACCTATTTTAGTTTGTAATTATTCTTCGATGTGTTACAAGACTTTAGTTATGCATTTAAGTCCTTACCTTCCATTTAATTAATGTGGGCCCTTAATTATAGGTGTGCACTCTTTAATTATTTGACTCAAACATTTTCTCTTGTGCACTTGTCTCTATTACCATGTGTGGCCTCTATTACAAGTTTTTGTTTATCACATCCCGATTTCGCATACATTTTTGGAATCCTCGTATCAAAATTGACCTCCAACTAAAGTTTGTCTTTTTTGCCTCGTAAAGGGAAACTTGAGATGTACAAGATGGAAAAGAATAATCCCATACATTGGGAGGTGCCTCTTACATGCTAACTTGAGCCCAAATTTGAACTGGAGGTTAGTGTTTTGGTTTTGAGCGGGATTTCAAATCCTTATCAAGATCCTTCAACTTTTGAGTCCTGAAATGGCCAGGATAGGTATAAATACAAGGCTACCTCCCTCATTTCAGGATTCATCTATTACATTGTGATCCATCCATCTATCGATCTTTGAATCCATCTTTTGCAATCTATCTTCAAACAAATCAAGCATTCAAGAATTTGACTGAGGCAAACCCCTTTCTTCCAACATTTTTCTTGTTTTCTGTGTGTAGGTGATAGGTGGTGAAGTTTCATATTCAGATTCAAGAAGGTGTAACAGTCTGCTTCAGCTCTTGGTCTTCTCCATCACTTTTTGGCACGTCAAGGGTGACTCCCACAAGTAGGGGTGAGTCAAGTTGTCCCCTACTATCCAGATCACCCTTGACAGACATCTTCGAGCTTAGATTTTAGGTGTAGATTAGTCTGTGTGTTAGCTGATTTTAGAATTTGCATATCAGTTCCATAGTTGTCCCTGTTTTGCAGAAAGCTCCTTCTCTCTTTCTTAGTCCTAGATTTTGCATTTCCTCATGCTATTTACACAATTAACAATACACAAATTACACGTTATTTTAATTTATAAAAAAAAGACAATAAAATAAAATAGATTACATATTATTTCAACTTTAAATAATATATATTTTCTTAATTTATTTATTATGCATTTTTTATTTTTTTTGAGCTATTCATATTTCCATTTGTTTTTAAAATTAAAAAAAAAGATCATCCTTTTTTTATTTATTTTGCTTTTTAGTTTTTTAAGGATGTTAAACGCAGTGGACAATTTCCACGACTACACAATTTTTTTTCTAACAGTAGTAGAAACTACAATAGATTACATATTATTTCAACTTTAAATAATATATTTTTTGAATTTTTTTATTATGCAAATGTTTTTTTTAGTTTAAAATTTTTCAATATATTTTCTTGATTTATTCATATTTTCATTTATTTTTTAAATTAAAATCCATTTGTTTTTAAATTGAAAAAAGGTCATCCTTTTTAAGTTTTTTATTTTTTTCCCTTTTTAAGTTCTTTTTGCTTTTTTTCTTTATTATTATTATTTGTTTTTAAGGATGTTAAATGAATTTTGGTTTGGGAGGTCTAGAGTTGGAGTCTAGCAAAATGAGTTTAGGTTTGGGCAGAAGAGTATTATTAGCGGCTAGTCCTGCATGGGCTCCGTTGGGGGTTGAGCGATGAGACATGTAGAGGAAGGAGGTGAGAATAGACTTTGAGTTGACGATCATATTAGCAGCTCTTCTCTGTGTTGTTATTTGCGCCTTGAGCTTAAATGTGTCATAATATGTCACTCCTCCATTTGCACACCTTATTGCTAATTTTGCAATTTGATTTCAAATCCCTATAAAGTGAGATCAATTCCATTGATTTGGCTAACCACATTCCAAGTATTCTCGTCATCATTTCATCCTTTTGTTTTCATGATAATGACTCCATTTTGTCAATTTGAGCTACATCATAACATTAGAGAAGAAAGGAAAACATTAGAGAAATGTTGAAGGGAGTGCTTGTTTGATTGATTTCATGTTTTATGCACTTTTCTTTAATAGCTTTAATGGTAGATTAGGGGTGAATTTGCATGAAATTTAGGTTTTGTAGTTGACCTTTTTCATGCTTCGGTTTGTGATTTCTAATTTTCCCTATCTTATAGATATGTGCTATTTCTCTTCCTATGGGACCACTTGTGTTCTTGCAATAGCATTCCATATGTCAAGTGGTTGAGACATTCATCAAGGTCTCTTCACCTAGGTGATTTGGAGCTTTTGTTTTTAGTGCCAACTTTTTTGTGTCGTGTATTTTGTTTTTTTGTCTTTTGTCTTTTTTTTTTTGTTATTTGGTTTTGTTTTGTGTGCTCTTGCACATGATTATGCGAGTTAAGATCCTTGGTTTGGGGGCTTCCTTTGAACTTAGTGATGTCTTAGCTCTTTAAATCTTTCCCATGATGTTCTCTCTCTCTCTCTCTCTCTATCATACATCTTCTTTTTCTACTATATTGTGCATATGAGCGTAGACTTGTACCCTCGCTGAAGTGGGGGCTAAATGTAGTATCATAAATTGTATGCACTACCTATTGTGTTTAATTGCACACTTGTGTAGTACCCACTTTAGTGTGTATTCCCTCCCCAAAGTGGGGGCTAATTGCAGCCTCATAAATTGTATATACTACTTAATGTGTCCAATTCCACACTTGTGTAGCTCCTATTTTAGTGTGTATTTATTCTTAGAGGTGTTACAAGACTTTTACTATGCATTTAAGTCCTTACCCTCCATTTAATTAATGTGGGCCCTTAATTATAGGTGTGCCCCCTTTAATTATTTCACTCAAACATTATCTACTGTGCACTTGTCTCTATTACCATGTGTGGCTTCTATTACATGTTTTTGTTTATCACATCCCTAATTTCGCATACATTTTTGGAATCCTCGTATCAAAATTGACCTCTGACTAAAGTTTGAGTCTTGTTTGCCTCACAAAGGGCAACTTGAGATGTACAGGGTGGAAAAAGATCATCCCCTACATTGGGAGGTGCCCCTTACATGCTAACTTGAGCCCAAATTTGAACTGGAGGTTAGTGTTTTGGTTTTGAGAGGGATTTCAAATCCTTATCAACCTCCTTCAACTTTTGAGCCCTGAAATGGCCAGGAGAGGTATAAATACAAGGCTACCTCCCTTGTTTTGGGATTCATCTATTACATTGTGATCCATCCATCTATCAACCTTTGAATCCATCTTTTGCAATCTATCTTCAAACAAATCAATCATTCAAGAATTTGACTGAGGCAAACCCCTTTCTTCCAACATTCTTCTTGTTTTCTATGTAGGTGATAGGTGGTGAAGTTTCATATTCAGATTCAAGAAGGCGTAATAGTCTGCTTTAGCTCTTGTACTTCTCCATCACTTTTTGGCATGTCAAGGGTGACTCCCACAAGTAGGGGCGAGTCAAGTTGCCCCTACTATCCAGATCGACCCTGACAAACATTTTGAGCTTAGATTTTAGGTGTAGATCAGTTTGCGTGTTAGCTTCTCATATTTGATTTTAGAATTTGCATATCAGTTCCATAACTGTCTCTATTTTACAGAAAGCTCCTTCTCTCTCTCTTCTTAGTCCTAGATTTTGCATTTCCTCATGGATTACACAATTAACAATACACAAATTACACATTATTTCAATTTATCAAAAAAAGAAGACATTAAAATAAAATAGATTACATATTATTTCAACTTTATATAATATATATTTTAAATTTTTTTAGTATGCAAATGTTTTCTAATATTTTTTTTTGAGCTCTTCATTTCCATTTGTTTTAAAAAAAATAAAAAATCACCCTTTTTAGTTTTTTTTTGCTTTTTTAACTTTTTTGTTTTGTAAAATAAATTAAAAAATCATCCTGTTTTTTTGGTTTTTTTTTTGCATTTTAAAGTTTTTTTTTCCTTTCCAAGCTTTTTTGCTTTTTTAATTTGTTTTTAAGGATGTTCATCTGTACGCTTGCGTGCTTATGAAAGTTTGCAAAATGAGTTTAGGTTTGGGCAGAAGAGTGTTATTAGCTGCTGGTCCTGCACGGGCTCCGCTGGGGGCTGAGCGGTGGGACATGTACATGTACATGAAAATGGACTCTGAGTTGGTGGTCTTAGCGGCTCTTCTCTGCGCTGTTGTTTGCGCCTTCGGCTTAAATACTCTGCTAAAGTGCACCAGGCGAATGGCCATGAAAGCTTTGCCTGTTACACTCTTCACTACGCCTTCCGAATTTGCAGGGCTCGGATCGGACTGCCCTATTTGCCTCGCGGAACTTGCTGACGGGGACAAGCTTCGAGTCCTGCCCGAGTGCAACCATGGATTCCACGTGGAGTGTATTGACAGGTGGCTTGCTTCGCATTCGTCCTGTCCTACGTGTAGGCATTGTCTCAAGTCGGCCTCGGCCTGTGGTTTCTGACAATGCGGGACACGTCATCGTAGATGTAGCTGCTGATGCCCCTGCTGTCACGGATGAGGTGGCGCCAGCTGTCACTTGTTCATCGAGTGGATAAGCTTTCAGTACTGGAGTTTATTGGCAGGCTTTCTTCCTGCACAAGCAAGAATCGTTCGCTTCAAAGTTCCTGCAACTGCTATAAATTCAAACTGTTTCATCGAATCTAGTGTTTGTGTTTGTGTTTGTGTTTGTGTTTTGGGAGAAATAATAACTGAGGATCCTAGAGACGGGCTGGCTAATCTTCCCAGCTCTACCTTTGCTTACGTATGCATTGCATTTGTGTCCTATAATCATTTTATATTTTTGTTTATCTTAAAGTTACCTATTCCACAGATCCAGGATCTCATCTTTATTTTGACAGAGATGCTATCATTTTCCTTTGATACAAAACACTTTTTATGCATATTTATTTTACATTTAGATGGCTAACTTTATTCTAATCGAAATTTGTTACGAGATCCCATTTTTCATCAGTAGACAATAACAAAGAAAGAAAAACATCACATTATTTGTTAAGGCAAAGCTACAACAAAACTACAACAAAATTTCACAAAGAATATAAAACACACAATATAAACCGAAAACTTTACTCTACCTCAATGGCAAGATTTAGACAGGCTTCCTTTATTCTTTTCTAATTTGTAATTAGTTCCTATTTTTCATCACTAGGAAATAACAGAAATAAAAACATTTCATTCTTTGTTAATGCAAAGTCACAACAAAACATTCATAAGGAATATAAAACACACAATATGAACTGAAAATCTTACTTTGCCTCAATGGAAAGATTTAGGCAGAGGCTACATTATTCTTGTCTAAATTTGTTATCAGTTCCCATTTTTCATCACTAAGTAGTAATAGAAAGAAATTTGTTAATGCAAAGCCACCACAAAACATTAAGAAAGAATATAAAACACAATATGGACAGAAAACTTTACTCTACCACAATGACAAGATTTAGACAGAGGCTAACTTTACTCTTGCCTAAATTTGTTATTAGTTCCCATTTTTCATCACTAGGCAATAACATCACATTATTTCTTAGTGCAAAGCCACAACGTAACATACAAAAAGAATATAGAACACACAATATGAATTGAAAATTTTACTCTGTCCAAAGGCAAGATTGGGTGCAAAAGCCTTAGCAGATGCTATGATTCATCCTTCTCCACATGACCATGGTTCTGGTGATGGGTTTTGTGACTTATTCTCCCGCAAACAACCAAATCCATCACCCATTCTATTACTCGATGCGCAATGATGCTTCCAATGATGGAATAGTAAAAATGAATGAAGAAACACCACAATGGAATGAACAAGGCTCTAGTGGACCTTTGATCTTCTTTGACACATAAATGAGGAGTGAAAATCATAACTATTTTATCTAAAGAAAGGGGCCGAATGACCTAAGACTGCGTAAGAGGGCCAAGATATTCAAATGGATACATCTGGATACAGCGGGTCATAAATCTGGTTATACTACTTAAGGATGATACAAAATCATTTTGTAAGCAATTAGGTTTAATGTTTTCTCAAAACGTTAGGCACTCAGCAAATATTCAGAGGTTAACCAAATCCCAAAAGACATCTGCTTTGTGCCTAGGGAAGTCCCCAATGCCAATTCACATAGGTCACTTGTGTAAAACAATGAGTTTTATTAGAAAAATAGTCAGAGTCCAAATCCTTTAGATATTTGTTGTGTCTAAGATGAAACCCAAAGGTCAATCCACATTGAGCTCTAGTTTAAAACAATAATATCAAAGATCAGGTTAGCCTACACCATTATTTTCTTCCAATACCACAAAACCTAAAAGTCAATCTTAATATCAATAAACAACTGCAATTTTTTTTAAAATGAGATAAATGCTAGTCATAATCCATATGCCAAAGTTATACGACATGTAAACTAGACTTGACAAGACAACCAAAATAAGATCTGAAGGACTATGAGCCATTTGCATCAAAATACCAGAAGTTTAGTAAATTCAGATAATGTATACCATCCACATAAAACCTAATCTAAATACATATTTTTCATAAATAATATAAGAAAAGAAAATCCATGCCAGAATAATACGAAAAGGTCAATCTTTGACTTATCTGATAAATTTTAATGAATTGCACAATAGAACACATAATTTAATCAAATGTGCTAGTTACAGATCAAGTTAGTGGCATGGGTGCATCTGCACTAAACCACTTTCATTATAAAATTTATTCCTCAACATATTAAATCATGGGTGGAAAGGGCATAATCTATTTCTGAACGTGTCTGAGGAAACATCATTAACATAATAATAAGTGCCAATATTAACTAAAAATATTTACTTCGAAGTCCTATTTGCAAAAAAAAAATCAAATTATGGGACCCTTGTGGTGGAAAAAAGCTAGATCAGAGAGGTACACTTGATAAATAAGTGTCTAAGAATAATTGTAGCAATATGAACTCCTAGAATTGATATGTAATGTATACTACAAGGATAATTCTGACTTGATAATGATGAAACAAATGCAGAAACCCTAGGTGAACTAGATATATAGAGGAACACGAAGGGCACGACTGATATCCTCTAATAGAACATAGGAAAATGACCACCAACCGACTTCCTTTACTCTCCATTGTTAAAGTTTTTGTACTTTTTTGTACATTTTTCCAAGAAAATGCAAAACAAACATAGAAATTAAAAGGAAAAGGATAAGAGATCAAAAGAAATTGACAAACCCTAAGTAGAGTACATATATGGAGAAAATGTAGAAGCCCTAGGTAAACTAGATACATAGACCAACACCTCGAAATGAGAAAACAAAAATTATCTAAAAACACAGATTTTAACCAGACCTTCACACATGCAAATGTTGAAAAATGTTTGATTAGGTGAGATAAAATACCATTTATCAAGATAAAAACTAGATAAGAAACACTTGAATAGATTAATGGACAAAATTTTATCATAACCATAAGCCTCCACATTGAGGGACCTTTGCGTAGCTCGTCAAATGTGCACTGTGATAAAGCAAAACCAACGTTCACCAAAATTAAAGGGAAAAGCAAAAGAGATTAAAAAAAAATGAGAAACCCTACCTCAAGTAGATATATAAAGCAAATGGATAAACCATCATATAATGGAAGCCTAAAAGAGAAAACAATAATATGCACTAATTACCATCGATCTTTTGAGGATTAGAAAAAGTCACAAATGTGTAATGAATTGATAGATAAAATGAAGCACCGAGAAATTGCATTTCCAAGAACATTAGGTAAATTACCTAACTGCCTTTACACAACACAATAATTTAACAATGCAAACAAAGGCATGGATTAATACTACTTGTCAAATTCTGAAAGCTTGGTTGCAACTGCACCTAATGAAAGTTGTGCTAAAATGATCCATTCCCACCTAACGATTCTCAACAATATTAGATTTTCAATAACACTTACAAATCTTCTAGTAAATATATATTTTGCCCATGTAAACAAATTCTTCAAACTAAAATCACGTGCATTAGCTCAATGCTCCTACATCCCAAATACCAATGCAACTTTAGGAGTCACATGCCTATATTCTCAAGTCTAAACTAGGTACCTGATGTTACTATGCATTTCCACCACCAAGACAAAGCCTATCAAAATTATAGAGAAAAGAATGAGCGTCTTCTTTAATTCTTTAACATGTAATGGGGTCATACTAGATTTTTACATGTCAAAGGACCTGGAATAAATGATATGCATGCTATTGTTTATTTCTCATTGTCAAGTTTTAATATTTTTGGCTAATTAAAGTATCAAAATTTTAATTTTCTCCTTGCTCTTTCCACTAACAACTAATAGAAACATAGATAACTAGCATTTTTTTTTGAGATTTTTAAAATATGCACAAATTTGTAAACTATAAGACATACATATATGTTTAAAAAATTATCAAATACTATTGGTCATTTTAAATGGTAATTTGTATCTAATTGATGCAATAATATACCTATCATAGGCAAGAACTAATAATGACTTTGTATCCAACTTTTTATGATTCTGATAATGACATTTTATATAAGATTGGTAAAATATAGAACGCCAATTGTTGCATGGAATATGTGAGGCTGTGGGGTGTATGAAGCATGGTGTCGATAATTTTGAGACTCTTTGGATTGATCATAAAATTTGCAATGAGCCAAAATAGATTGATTATCCTAGATTTCCCAACTCTTGACAAGACTATTCAAGTTGAGGTATCCAATTCAGCTACTAAACTCCCATTTGCAATTAAAATACTTGTTTTGGATCAACTTTTGCTGAGTTTTGGCCAAGTTTATTTGTTAGCGAAGTTTGGTAGCCTCAAACTCAACATGCACATTGACACGAAGCTATACATTTAAACATGTGATCTTATTGAAGAATTATGGTTGTAACTTTTTTACTATGTGCCTAGGGAACCTCAAACCACTCGTAGATCCAATATTTTGATCCACATAGTGTAGTAGGTTTGATAGTAGATTTAAAAAAAGCTTCATCTCTGAAGTGAGAACTTGAGAATAGAAGTTAGAAGCATTATTCTCGTGAACAACTAGTAAAGAGAATTCCTTTCTTAATAGTGTTGATTGCAACTTAGCTTAAATGTTGTCCTTTCGTATTTTTCACTAATTACTATAGGAAGTACTAGTGAATTTCTATCGATTGTGCCATTAGTGCAATATTGGTCATGGTTGATGGACATACACAAGCAATTTTTGCATTTGATTGAAATTTTATTAAATTTTTATGCTTCACTAGTTGTCTTTAGCTACTATTGTAAATAGTATAGTTGGTGCAAATTTTGCCAAGTGCATTGTTAATGTGAGTGGTTAATGCATCATAATAGGTGTGTAAGTAAATTTTTCACTAAACAATAAATTGTACTTATGATCATCATGCAATGTAAACCATTTGATTGTCAATATTACATGGAATTTAATATTCACACAACCAAAAATTATAAATATGATGACATCAACATGTCACACATTATTATATTGATAGAGAATGGGATCCACATGTGATAGGTGGCTTCCAACAGGCATTTTCAAAACTTTTCGTCAACACCTAAAACCATCATGTAAGACATCACTGACATGGCTCTAGATATTGTCAAGGTTTTGATTGTGTTAGGAAGGTGTTAGACTTTATATACATGTCATCTTTTAGAGAGGTTTTTCTCAATAACAAAATAATAATTTCCTTCCCCAATAATATACCACTCAATGGCTCTCCAGTGATGACCTTTAATAAATCCCTTTCAGAAAAGGTCCCTTCAATCCAAATAATATCATTTTGTGAGAGAAAAATAGCTTTCAACTTCATGGCAGGAGATTCATACGAAAACACCAGTTTAATTGATCTAGAAACCTTAATTGCGATAAATGCAATAGAGTACCTTCCCACCACTCTCCAAAGAGATGGATATGGAAGCAACCCTTAATATATGAGGTGGCTCCAAAGCATGCTAAATCCAGTTCCGATCAACAAGGAGATACCATTTGCATGTCACATTTTTAAAAGAATCACCCAAATTCTAGACTTTTGCATTGAGGCAATGACTCTAATTTGTAAGTTCTGGAACCACACCCTAGAGAAGAAGAATCTTTTAGAATGGATATCTTTGAATTGGTCAAGGGTTTTAGAGAATTTTTTGATAGATCAAGACAATATTTTTTCCATGGTAATTTTTCATAGGTCTTTTTACCCAATTATGAACCCCTAATTTTATTCTGAAGAATTTATCAAATTTGTCTCCTTTTGAGTTACATTGCCTTATTTGCCTTTGGAATATCAAGAATTGGATTTAGCGGAAATACTTGGAAATTAGATGGGGATTTTCCTTAAATGTGATATATTCCAATTTGATAATGCAAAGTCCCCAGTTAGATAATGTGCATTGCCTGATAACACTAAACCTTTCCCCTCATTGATCAATAATCTGTCAAAAAATGGGGTTTGGGAGCAACAAATTTTTTTAGAGAGTCTTGAAGTTATCAACCAAAAACAAAACTTAACATAACACAAATCTAATAAGGTCACTAAGGTTTGTGAAGATTTAGTATCAGATCCAAATCTCTATTCATTTAAGAAAGGTCAACATCATTTCTTTTCCCCAGAAGTTGATCAAGGCCCCAAGAGGTTTTCCTAGAGGATGCAAAATTCAATCACTACTAATGGAGAACATTCTAATTTATCTCAATAGATGATTATACAACAAGTCGGATCTCATTCAAATATTTTGAGATTTTTTTCTAGATCTGCCTCAAAGTTCTTCAAATGGACATTCTCAATTAAGGAGAAGTCCTCTGATGAGTAGGTTTGTTTGGTGTTTTTATAGAACTTTATAGCCCTCTCTAAATACTTTATTAGTTACAATGGTTATGTCGTTATGCTCGAGACTCAGTACTTTCACATGTGATTAAAGATACTTTTATGCTATAATAATATAGATATAAAGTATAGTTATATGGTGATTTATGGATTGAATGTGATGGAATTTAGATTAAACATTATATTAATGGATGTTTGTCTCTTACTTGGGTTTTGCAACATTCAATGAGATAGCCTGACATAATTCCTATTTCTATGATTGTGCAACTTCCTGCAACCAAGGATTGGTCAAGAGTTGAAATAGTCTTTAGAATTTAAAGCATCACTGCCGATTTGTTTAGTCTCCAAGACTTGTTCTAAGTTTTCTAACAGGAAAATGACGATATGTTACTTTCAAATAACATGTGTGAAGGCAATTAAACTATTTCTAACTAATCTGAGAGTCGTAGTAACAATATGACTATATCTCTTGAGTATGTGTTGTCTTTATTAGCAATCAATCTTCTCCTAGATTTGAAGACTTTTCATGGATGGAAGGTTGACTATTTCAGCCTTAACAACTTATATAATGTAATCTTGAAAGGAATGTAAGGATTTTGTTTGTCCTATTAGATAATATATAGTTAATGTTGAATATTATAGCTGCAATAGATATCTTTACCTCTAATATTACTATATGTTGAAATTAAGAAAAAAATTATAATGATATTTCCAAGTGAGCATGACATGTCATCCAAGGTGTACTAGGTGTCTCACTCTAAATATTTGACATTTTATTATATGAAGGGTCATGCGACATGCAAAGAGACATACATTTGGAAATATGAAGTGACTCATATTTGGTGAATGAAGAGACTCATATTTGGCAAATGAAGAGATCTTCAGTTATGATATGAAGAGTCTCTCAATTCTATATATATATATATATATATATATATATATATATATATATATATATATATATATATATATATATATATATATATATATATATATATATATATATATATATATATATATATATATATATATATATATATATATATATATATTCTTTGTGTGATAAGAATTTTTTTTGTATAAAGTTGAAAGTATTGTACTTGAACCTCTATTATTTAATAAAAGAGGTATTTTTCTGGTGTGGCTGGGTTTTTCCCTCAAGTTGGAGGATTTTCCCAGGATAAATTGTTGTGTCTTTATGTGTCCTTTTGTTCTACACTTTGTTTATTGATGTTTATCTTTGTTTGTGGAAAAAAAATATTAACATGGTATCAGAGCCAGGTTAGATAAAAACAAATAAGGGAGTTTCTCTTATTCTCTAGTTCGTATATCTGTTGTAGATTGCATGTATTTAGATGGCAATATATATGTTATGTATGATTTTAGAGACAATGAAGTATTGTATTGAGAATTCTATAGATATTATTATGCTCTGTATGAGTCATATTGAAGATTTAGCATTTATCGTGTTTTGTGTGAGCCATATTGTGTATGGTGTTTCTACCATCTCTTTTCACTATAAACCCATTTTGTCTTCATGCAATTCTGATATGCCACGGCTGAGGCTCTACATATGTTTTGTATCATGGCAGCGATTGTTTATGAATTTTAGTTTATACTTCTTTATATTCATATTGGCATTGATTCAGTTTCCTTACCCATTAGTGGATGGCTTGCATGGCTTCGGAGAATAGTTTACGTGGAATTTTTTTATCTCTTCTATCTACTTTTGTTATCGTCAAGCATATTGATGATTCATATTAATGTTTATTTTGAACTGTAGTGTCTTGTAACCATCATCTAGTTCATGTCGAGTCTCTTGGTATAGCGTCGGTCTCTTTTCAAAAAAAAAAAGTGTATCAAAAGTTTGTGTATCATGTGTAAAGTAATTCGTCTACATATAGAAGTTTTGTTATCAATGCTATATGCTCTTAGTATGAGCCATATGATGTTAGAAGTTTTTATTAGTTATGAGTATTAATTTTAGATGAGATTAGATATACATGCAATTTCTTGGACTACTGATAGTTGATTTGAGATGTGCAAGAAAATGACCATGGAAATTATTCGGAGAACTAGGAACAAACTTATGTGTGATAGTTAAGCCGTCTATTAAAGATACAATACCTCATATATATGTTTTTTGTTTCATAAATGTGAATACTTGTATGTTTGTTCAAATTGTAATTGATATTTTTGGTAATTATGTAAATGCCTAAATGGACATGCCATGTGTATTTTTGTGTTGTGCATTTTTGTGGTGTCACTTAACACTTGTAATGTGTATATGTAGCAATGAAAAGTCCATTTGAGGATGAAGGTAGTCCCATGTAGAATTCCCATGTGAACCACTTGGTTGGAAAACCATAGGTATGGTCAAATCATGTTGAACCCATAGATAAATTTTAGATGGGTTTTTTGAGGGTTAAATGAGCCCCTAGGGATGAGTTAAGACTTTTTTTAGAAAAACCACTTGGTATACCTTAGGTTGGGGGTTAGATTTTGGTCAAAAAATTTCCCATGCCTCATTTATGACCCTTCTTAAAAGCCACGTTTGAGAAGTGATGAATTTTGGGGGTTGTGGGAAGAGATCAAGCCCACCCCCTTCCCTAGTTTTGGTATCCATATCATTTATGAGGGGAGACAAGAAAGGAGGGGAGGAATTTTTGGACCATACCTCCTTAATGAGAGTTGGTTGGGAAGTAGGTTGGGAGGTCTTTTAGAGGATCTTTGGAGAACTTTCTGGGTTGTTCACTCACTCTCCAATTTAGGAGACAACTAAAAGTTAGAGGAGGATTGAGAAAAAGGAGAAGGATTTAGGACTTGGGAGCTATTCTTCAAATTTCATTTTTCCATAACTTGAGTGGAGGTTGGTTACAATATCCTCCTTGGTTTTTTTGTTTGTTTCTTATTGAGTAAGAGTTCTTGAAGATGTATGATACTGTGTCTTGTGTTGTGTTTTCTTGCATGTTGTTGAATGTTGTTTCATGCTTGATTATTATGGGAGTGCAAGGCCAAATTCACCCTTGGGAGGGTAGAGTAGCCTTAAGATGAAGGGTGTTAGGAAATCTTAGTGAGTGTAGAGTCTCTCCTTATGGAGGAGAGGGATAAAGCATGGTTTATGGGGTTCTTGTCTCCATTTCTTTCCTATTCATGTATTTAGTTAGTTGAATAAAATAACAAGTTTAGATTTAAATACCATGTTTGTTCATGAAAGTACTTAAATATATATTGCATTATTCAAATTTATATGCTCATTTTAGATATGTGTTTTGGCAAAGTTGTTTTGACATAAAAATGGAATTGCAATATTTTAAAATGGTTTCATAGTTGATAACTTTTATTCCTTTTAAGAAAACAACAACACTTAAAAATGTATTTGCATTTATATTTATATATGTTCTTTCCCATATATGTGTTTTGCAAATTTCTGTTATTGGAAATGAGATTAGAATCATATAAGTAAAATTGATTTATATATTTTTTGGCTTGCTGCAAAAGAAAAAAATACTATTTCTTTATGCAATTATTCTTAAAATGCACTATTTTCCCATAGCTCATTAATGTAATTATCTACTTATAAAAAAACACACACGTGCACATCTGCAATAAAAATATATATAGCAGAAATCAAGTATTCTGATAGATTCAATATTTAATAAATTTGTATTCGTATATACGTGTGTATCTATATATATATATATATATATATATATATATATATATATATATATATATATATATATATATATATATATATATATATATATATATATATATATATATATATATATATATATATATATATATATATATATATATATATATATATATATATATATATATATATATATATAAACAAGTGAATATGCCTATTTTAATAATCCATATTTTTTTGTTAGTGATTTTTTAAAATAAAAAAGTATATATAATTAAAATCAGAATTTACATACATTTATACATTTTCAAGCTATTCTATATATGTATGTATGTATGTATATAAGAAATAAATAAATAAATAAATAACATATAATTTTTTTATAAAAAAAATAGAGGGAGGAGGGATGACGGTTTGATGCCGCCCTCTCCACCCTGTGGAAGCCACGCCCCCCACACACAGTGGTCGTGACCACTAGTGTGTGTTCGACTGTGTCCTGACACAAAATGGTGCGACCACTGTGTGTGGCCGGTTGGGCCGCCACACCCAGCGGCCATGACCATGTTGGAAAGTGGCATAATAGGTATAGCATATATGTTGTCATTTATGGAAACACTACCTATTGGCATGATCACTTGGAGCATAAACTAGTTTTGGTTGTTGTGTTTTGGAAAAATGACTAAGTCCAAGAAATAATTGACATGATACGGTTATGCAGTTTTCTCTGGCGAGAATAGTATGTGATTAATTACATCATTTAAGCTTGGATATATGTATTATGGGATGTAGTATACCTTCAATTAAGGTCACTTGTATTTTGGAATTGAATGGTGAGAGTTACAACATGTTTTGAGTAAGCGAAGATAGTATTGTAGTGAAACATAGCAAATGAATGGTCACGATGATTAAAGGAGTAAACAGATGGATTCCAGAAGTGCTACTTCAGATTTTGGTCGGGTCTTATCCTATCTATGTGGATATATGATAGCTCATTATGCATTTACTACTAGGTTATGTGTTGAGAGATGACTAGACATATTATGTGAGCGGGTATATATGAAAGTATTTTGAGATGCGAAGGGTATGGTTTTGGGTTATGAAGTAGTTGTGAAGTGTGAGGAATAATTTTGATGTCAAAGATGAGTAGAACATATGTGAGATCAAAATTGGGACTAATCAAGCATTTTGATGCTAAGTATAGTTCACAGTTTTGTATTATCCTATGTGTATCAAGGTGGATATAAAATTTGTATGAGAAGTATGCTTTCACTTGTATATAGACTCCTAAAAGGGTCTATCCTCTAACAAGGACATGTGTACTATGTAATACTCTGCTCCTAACAAGGAAAGATCTCTTAACAAGTATATTATATTTTAGTAAAATTATTGTGGGTACCATCCCCACCGAGGTTTTCCCTTTACAGGGTTTCCTTGAAAAAAAAAATGGTGTCATGAGATATTCACTTTATGCATATGGTATTCAGATTTCAGTTATTTCATGGTTAAGCTTAAATCTTCTTGAAAATATTAAAGTGTTGTAATACTGATTCACCCCCCTCTCAAAATTACTTAATCTTAACAATTGGTATCAGAGTTTAAGGCCCTTAGAGAGAAAGATAAAAACTTAAGGGAGATCTAGATTGATTCAAGCAGTTTAGAAGAAAATTTTGAAGAAACATTTGAAGAATTGGATAAGGCTAAGGTTGACAATCTTGAATTGAAATTCAAGTTAAAAAAAGAAAAATAATACATCAAGAAACTTAAAGAGAAGATTGATGTTTCCAACAAAAAAAGATAATAACTCATGGAGAAGATGAGAGATGAAGCAACATATCTGGTATAGGAAAAATAAGCATTAAAACAAGAACATGAAACTACTACTATTCAGATGGCTAAAGAGATTCAACAAGTCAAAGAGGAAAAATGCAATCTTGGTGAGGCTTTGAAAAGTGCTAAGGTTCATATGGAAAAAATGTAGATTGAGCTTGATGGCTTTAGGATCAAGAATCAAGAATTAGAGAAGTACAACATCATCATTAAAATAGAACTTGAGGAGGCAAGGAACCATATTAAAAGGCTTCATGCGAGTAGTGAAAAAATTGATGAACAACTAGAGAAATATAAGCCTAAAGGTGACAAGACTAGAGTTTGTTTTGATGAAGTTGAATGTTCTAAATCTCAAGAAAGATGACCTAAAGGCAAAACATATGAAACATATAATCATCAAGAAGAACCTAATAAAAAAGAGGAACCTAATAGATCCTTCAAAGGAATATGCTTTGAATGAAATAAAATTGGTCACATGAAGAAGGATTGCAGAGGTAAGACTCCTTATAAGTCCTTTTATGATTATTGTTTTAATTGTTATGCATATGGGTACAAGAAGGTATAATTTTGAAAACCTGATCAATCTCAACATAAACAAGATTGCACCAGACAAGAAAGAACAAAAAAGATCACTTGTTTCAAATGCAACAACTTTGGACACATAGAAAGGGATTACAGATTGCAGGTTAATCAGAATAGATCTCCACCTACATGTTAAACTTGCAATAATCTAGGATGCATTGCAAAGTTATATAGATACAATAGATCAAAAAACAACAAGAAACCTCCTATAGCATTGAAGAAGAACATTGGTGATGTTGGGAAGAGCATGAATGCGTATATGGATGAGTTTAATAAGATGTTCAAGAAGGAAGGAAATAAGGATTGTGGCAAAGTGTGGAAGGCAAAGGAACAAAGTGAAACTAAGGATCAAGGGGAGTCAGTTGATACTACTAAGTCCTCCCCTAATGTTGATTTTTCCACATTAGCCTAAATGGCCTAGCGTGACCTTAGGGGGATATTTAAAGAATCATAACAATAATCTATCCAACCCCTTGTGCGAAGAATAAGATTATGCGAGCATACATACAGACATTTTAATGTATCTAATATCTATATTTATGATCGCATGGTTATACATTCTATATTGAATGATCACCAGAAAGATGGATGACTCAAGCTTAGAAGAATTATAGATTCATCGGTAAATGTGTCAATTTGTGTACTATGAATTATAAGTTCATGTTGTCAAATCATCTTTGATCACCATTCAAAAAATAATTTAAGGAGATCAAAGCATAAAGAAAAGGAGCTAGAGCAACTCAGTGATTGGGAGGCATGCAAACCCTAATTCATAGTGAAAAAAGATATTTTATCCTATGTACAAGCTTTGTTTGTCATGGATATTCCATTAATCTTTAATGTCAGTGAGATACAGAGGTATAAATTCAAAATAAACCCATACAAATTAATGGAGGAAGACCTCGAGGGTGCGTTCTCTCAGACCCCACACAATGTTTTACATGTCGAAGACATTAGGGCTTACATCCACAAGTATGAGTCAATTGGAGACTTTGAGATTCACCAGGAGATGAAAGACATGTTGAGTGAAGATAATACTTGGAATCCTAAGTTTTCAAAGTAGTAAAATCTAAACATCATACATATACCAAAATTTTATGAGTTCAATGAAGAAGAATGGATTGAAGTTGTGTTGAGCACAATTCATGACCAATTTATTTGGATTGGAAAATAATCTATCAAGATCACAAGTGAATGTATTCATCAAGTTATTAGATTGAACAATTCTTTTGTTATTCCTATTGCGGAGAAAAACATGAAAAAGAAAGTTGAAACCCTATTACATTTGAAGTGGGATAAGAGAGCAATGACAATTGCCAACATCTTTCAGCAAGACGTGAGACCGATTTCAATGGTGTTAGGCTATAAAATTCACTATAGCAGTTGACCTAATTATATTTTTGTGGGTGTCATAATGATGACATATAAGATGGTGAAATAAAACGTGCAATACAGTTTTTGTGAAGTACTCAAACAAAAATTCTTGGAGAATGTGAGACAAATTAAGAGAGATAAGTCAAAAGCATTTAGATTTAGGTCCCTCATTTTACATATCATTTTCCATATAGTGAAAATTTTCCCTGGTATGCATCCTAATGCATGAAACAGTGACCCCATAGCTACAAAAATTAGCAAGTATTATAGAATGTAGGACAATAAATGGGTAGATGGAGAACTCTTTGGGATGTTTAAGGTATTCCAAAGGGAAATGAAGGAAAGAAAGAGGATCCCTGATGAAATTATAGAGAAATACAAACACACAATCTACTTCAATATGGTAGAAACTGACTGTGTATGATTCAAAGAAGTCACTCCTAGAACAAAATGGTGTTATCCTATGGGATATGTAGTGAGTGCAGAGATTCTTACTATTCAGGTTGAGCAGATCCTATCCACTAATGTTGACCCCAATGAGGAACTTTGGGGTACATATGAAGAGAAATCCAACAAATTAAGGGAGAAACTGTCAAGAACATAAAGGAAAAGGAAGGTTGAGAAACTAATAGATGACATCACTGCAAAAGAAGGTATTAGTAATGAAGAGATGAAGGAATTAAGAAAAAGGAAAACTAAGATTTCAAAGGTGGTGAGCACTGCCCTACATCCCTTCCACCTCCAGTGGTTAAAGATGTTCTAGAATCATCCCTATTTGTGATCACAAAAATTGATAATGCTCCTTCTCCACCTAAAAAATCTTTGTGGAGACCAAGTGTGCTAAAAACAATAGAAGTTACCTATGTGAGGACAAATGTGTCATTTAAGACCAAACATAATTCACCTCCAAAAAGGAAGAAGGTAGAAGCAAAGAAGAAAGAAGAAAAAGACAAATCAACACCAAAGCAACTATGGAAACCTGATCTACCTATCTTGGAAAAAAGGATCATTATTGAAGGTAAATTAAATTCACTATCAAGACATTTTGAAAGGTATAATGATAGTAAGAAGATTGAAATAGAAGACATGGTGATAAATCACATGTTGGCTTTCAAAAGAACCTGATTGAATTGGAAGGTAGTATTCCTAAGGAGTTGTATAATAGTTTGGAAGTGTGGAAACAAATAGCTCTAGAAGGAGATAATAATATGAGATAAAAAACAATTGAAGACATGCATCCTTGTTATCTCACATAGAGAGATAGAGAGACTAATCAATCAGTTGAACCCATATATGAGAACTAAGTCCAGATTGATCAAACTAATGGCCAGAGAATTCTATGAAATAGAAGATGAAACAAAAAAGGCACTTGATATATTTTTTTTGGGTGAAGGCCCTCCTATGGTGGTTAAAAAAATAGAAAGTGTTAAACCCAAAGACATTAACATTCCTAAATCATCTAGAACTACTATAACTTAAAAGGAACCACCCATTGATGAGGATGATATAAATCAATTCTATAGAAATGTGCAATAACCAAAATTCTTTGTGGTAGGTGTACTTGTTTCTTTGGACACCTCACATGATGACATTGACCCATTTCAAGAGAATGAAAATGCTATTCTTGAGGTTGATAAAAATGCAGGTCATAATACAACAAATGTGAGTGATCTCGGCATGATAACAAAAGTCGAGTTGAAGGATATTGATAAAGATGGAGAGAAGAAGGAAATAGAACAAGGTCACACAAATATAATAATAGAGGAAGAACTGAGGGAAATCATAGATGAAGGGAAGAAGGATATAAAAGATGAAACTGTTAGTGAGGAAGAAACAAAAGAGTCTATTTTTGTCCCTACTCCTAGTAAGAAATTATTCACTTCTTTAACACAATTGTTGACAAGTGACAACAAGCCTATGATCACAAATGTTGATGACATGGATGAGGATGATCTCATGAAGCTATCCCTTATGGCCTTTTGAAAGGATAAGGAAAGATCATAATAGAAGGAAAAGAAGAAGACAAAGGTACTCGATAGGGCAGTAGACAAAATCAACAAACTCCTACCCATACCTTTCACCTTTTAGGAAAATGATGCATTAGATAATATGAAAAAAGTCCTTGATCACTTTGATGTTCACTTTGACAAACTAGAAAAGGCCGCAACAACTGAGACTAAAAGAGAATACACGGTGAAGAAATTAGAAGTTGTATGCAAGTCTATTAGATGAGACTTAGGTGTACTGAGTACCACTATTGATGAAGTTAAGTATTGCATAAAGCATCGAAGGAAGTTATATAGCTATTGTATAAATCCTTTTAAATACATGAAGAACATTGAAGACATAATTAAAAATTATGAGAAGACATTGGATGAACTAGTAAAGAATTGTGGATCCTCCTCACAAACTATTATAGAGTTGGAAAAGGAAGTGTCCAAACTTTTGGACAAAATTAGTGTGCTTGAAGTTGAAAAAGGAAGAGAGTTAGGGAGATTTGGAGTGTTGAGGAGTCTAATTACTCTGAAATTGACAATTTTTGAAAAATACCTTGAAGATATGGAGATAGAAAAGAGGTCTCTTGATGGAGTCGTACCAACAGTATTAAAGAATGTTGAGATTTCATCCTTTTCTTTGAATGGCTTAATACATGTTGGTCAGGCCTTGGATAAAACATGGAAAGTAGAGGAAAAGATCTTCAAAACCTATTTCCAAGATATACTTCATATGGTATGAATTTTGGTGAGCAATTCTAAATTTTTTATGTGTGCATTTTTGTATATACTTTTTCCATTAATGTAAAAGGGGGATTAATAGGTGTGAAAAATGTATAATTGAATGATTAGAGATGTATATATAGTAGTTTGGTATTAGGCACTTAGTAATTTTTCACTAATTTTTTCCATCAATGCCAAAGTGGGAGATTGTTGGCAAGTAGCCTAATAGGTATAGCATATATGTTGTCATTTATGGAAACACTACTTATTGGCATGATCATTTGGAGCACAAACTACTTTTGGTTGTTCTGTTTTGAAAAAAATGACTAAGTATAGTTGATAGGATATAATTATGCAATTTTATCTGGCGAGAATAATATGTGATTAATTACATCATGTGAGATTGGATAGATGTATTATGGGATGTAGTATACCTTTAGTTGATTTTTCTTATATTTTGGAATTGACTGGTGATAGTTACATGTTTTGAGTAAGTAAAGATAGTATAGCAGTGAAACAAAGGAGATGAATGGTCACAATGATTAAAGGAGTAAATGTGTGGATTCCAAAAGTGCTACTTTGGATTTTGGTTAAGTCTTATCCTATCTGTGTGGATGTATGATCGTCCATTGTGCATTTACTATTGGGTTATGTGTTGAGAGCCGACTAGACATATTATGTGACCAGGTATATATGAAAGTATTTTGAGATGTGAAGGGTATGGTTTTAGGTTATGAAGTAGATATGAAGTGCGAGGAAGGATTTTGATATCAGAGAAGGGAAGAATAGATGAGAGATCAAAATTGGGACAAATCAGGCATTTTGATGCTAAGTATAGTCCACAGTTTTGTATTATCCTATGTGTATCAAGCTGGATATAACCTTTGTATGAGTAGTATGCTTTCATTTGTATATAGAATCCTAACAAGGTCTATCCTCTAACAAGGATATGTACTATGTAATACTCTTCTCCTAATATGGAAAGATCTCTTAACATGGATATTATATTTTAGTACAGTTATTGTGGGTACCATTCCCATCGGAGTTTTCCCTTTACAGGGTTTCCTCAAAAACAAATAATGGTTTCATGAGCTATTACTTTATGCACATGGTATTCTGATTTAAATTGTTGCATGGTTAACCTTAAATCTATTTGAAAATCTTAAAAGTGTTGTATTACTGATTTACTGCCCCCTCTTAGTATTAATTAATCCTAACAGGCCACTATGTATGGTTGGCGGGGCTGCGACCCTTGGGGCCGCCACACCCACACACAAGTAAGGGTTTCATTAATTTTTTTTAAATTATTTTTGTTTAAAACACAAACACAACCAAAATAAAGATCAAGAAAAAAAGATGTTTATACCTATCATTCTTGAGGGAGAATTTTCCTCCATTGCCTCCTCCTTTACTTCCATTTGGACAAAATAATAATAGAGGAAGAAAAAAATAAATAAAGAAAGAAGAAAATGTTAAAAAATTTATAAAGAGAGTTAGAAACCCTTGAAAGCCTAATTTTGAATTAGGGTTAGGGTTTGGAAAACCTTGAGGGAAGAGAGAGAAGTGGAAAGGGGAAATTAAATTCAAAATGAATTTTCATTTCCCTCTTATCCTCCCACTTGGGTCTTTCCCTAATTAGGGATGACTTTTATTTCATCTTTAAAATAAAATTTTTTTATTTTATTTAAGAGAGGTATGTGTTTTATTTTAGTTTGGTTATGAGTGTCTATTCTTTTAGTTTTCTTTTTATTGTTTTAGTTGTACTTAAGGTATTATTTACTTTAGTGAGGATTTTTATTCTATTGATAAGAATTTGAATTAAAAATAGAAGATTATTAATAAACTAAGATTTTATTCTAAAGCAAGATAATTATTATCAAGGTGGGTTTTATTATGCGATAGGGTCTTAATGTTTTAAAATAGTTTAAATAGCTATACAATAGATTTTATAATATTATTGTAGATAAGCTATGTATATCAAGGGGACCCTTAAATATAAGTTTTTAATTTAATAAAATTTGGAGTCATTTTAGGGGATCAACCAATTATTGAATTTTATTATACTTAAATTTATCATTAACTCAATATTGTCTTAGTAATGATCTAGATTTAATAATCTCATGATTATTGCAACCCTAGAGGTAAAAGCAAGTTACCTGCAATGTTAAACTATAACGTTGATTATCACTATGAATGTAATAGGCTTTATTAAACTATTATTAAATGTAACTTATTAGATTTAATTATTTGAACTTAAATTAGAGATAGTCTCCACAATTGAACTACAAAGGCTAAACCATATCGAGGGATGTTGACTAGGCCCTTGGGAAGAGTGGACCCCCACTTGACCAATCACTTGTCATGATTCCCCTTGACTTTTCAGTGTTCCATGTAGGGGGTTGTATATTCCACTTGTTGTGTGAACTTAGTAAACACGTTAACTCAAAAATGTGTATAAATAGTAAATTTAACATGTTTTTAAAGAAAAATTATTGGTTTATTTTTTCCTAAGTTGTGGGAATGAAATTTTAGTATCAAAGTTGTGTTTCAACACTAGGATCCTTAAACCATTACGTTTCTCATCAAACTCTTTTTTTGAATTTGTAGGATGCCTCCTGCTACGCGTCAAGCTCACAAACATGGAAGAGGCCCTAGACGTGCTCACTCGGTACTTGAGGATGTTGAGCGGGAAGTAGAGGTACTAGGAGGTAATCAAGAACCCCCTATTAAAAAACCACCAAACCCAAACCAAGATAATATGAATGCATTACAGAACCTTGTTGGGGTGATCCAGGATAGGCTACCACCAGTGGATTGTTAGACATGACAAAAGGGTACAAAGAGACATAGGTTAGCAGTAAGAGAGAAGACTAGGAGCACTCCTCCTAGCCGTGTTGAGGGCCATGATGAAAATGAGAGTGAGTCCATTCACATGACAAAGCCACCACCAAATTTAGAGCCAAGGGTTGTAGAGAGAGCACCCCAAGATCCAGGGGATCATATTAGAGAGCTACTTCACCTTCAACCACCACTCTTTATAGGATCTACCAATGGCACAGAGGCCGAGGCATGTCTTTTGAGTTTAAAGCAGTGCTTTGGATTGCATTCATACAAGAGAAATATAAAGGCACATTTTTCTATTCATCTTCTGAGAGGGACCACCTCTACTTGGTGGTGACAAGAGGAATATAAGAGCAAACTAGTTATTGACACTCTCACTTGGAGCACCTTTTTGGAGAGATTTAGAGAGAGATACCTGTCAGAGCATTTTAGGTAGCACTATATTGATGAGTTCCATGATATTCATCATAGGGGACTCACCATATAGAAATATGAGAGAAATCTCCCTGAGCTTCTATCCTATGTGGATTACATGAAGAATGAGAAGTTGCTAGTTAACCATTTTTTCAAGAGACTTAATGTTGCAATATCAAGACCGGTACATATGGTAGGTCTCGAGAGCCTTCAGATTTTTGTAGAGAAGGAATTGATAGCAGAGGATATTCAACAAAAAATTGAAGGATAATTGAGATCGGTCTCATAACTGTAACCCCGCACCACCAACTTTTGAATTTCAGAAGAACCACTAGAAGGGTAATTATAGACAATCATCAAGAGCTTATAAGAACCCTCACCCTTAGCAATAGTCTCAGTAGAATCAGAGGCAGAGGCCACCACATGGACTTCATGTATCTAAGCCCAAGAAGTGGAAGATACAAGGTCCTAGGAGAGATAAAAAACCATAGGTTCCATCCACACCTCTGGCTTAGACTCAACAGTCCACCAGGGGTGGTTTTAGCAAATCTAGTATGACTGGGGGACATCAATACTCTAGACCACTAGGAATTTAGATATGAATCATGTGAGCTATGTTATGCATGTGGTGCCATGAGGAACATAGCTAGAGATTATCCACATGGTCAGATGGCAGACAGTCAACATATGGTAGCATCAAAGCCTACAATTGGGGATGTGGGTAAGTTCCATATGGTATTTGCAGCAATTGATAACCACCAAGAATAACATCAGGCCATAGTGATAGAGGCCAAAGGTATGATAAGAGGTAGTAGTGTTACCATATTATTTGATTCAAGAGATACTGATTCATTTATTTCTCCATTGGTTGTGGAGCATTGTGAGCTAGTGGCAGCTAGGAAGGATTTATGTTGGGAGGTTGAGTTAGCATCAAGGGCCAGAGTGTCAGTTAAGTCAATGGTTAAGGATTTCCAGATATAGATTGGTGATATGAATATAATGGAAGACCTTTTTATTAAACCTCTAGAATCATATGGTGTTGTTCTTGGCATGGATTGGCTTTATGCCCATAGAGAAAAGATAGATTTTTGTCAAAAAATGATTGAGTGTGTAGATGATCATGGCACCTCTATAGTGATTTCAGGGATTCTACGGCCTATATCTCTTCACATGATCTCTGCTATGTAGCATAAGTAGAGCATGCAAAAGGGATGTCAATTATTTTCCATCACTATTAGTGATAGGGAGGAAGAGGAGGAGAAGGAACCAAATCTCTATGATTATCCTATTCTTCATGAATTTCATATGTGTTTCCTTTTGAGCTACCCAGTATGCCTCCCCAAAGAGAAATTGATTTTGATATTGATCTTGTTCCAGGAGTCGTGCCAATTTCAAGAGCACCTTATAGGATGACCACTAATTATCTTAATGAGCTCAAGAATTAGCTAGAAGAGATTTTAGAGAAAGGACACATTTTCTTTAGTGTCTCTCCTTGGGGTGCACTTGTCATCTTCGTTAAGAAGTAGGATGGATATCTTTGACTATCTATAGATTACTGACAGTTGAGCAAGTTAATTGTTAAGAAATGACATTCTCTCCCTAGGATTAATGATTTATTTTACTAGCTTTAGGGTGCCAAGGCATTCTTAAAGATATATCTAAAGTAGAGATATCGATAGTTAAGGATTATGGAGATCGATATTCACAAAATGGCTTTCTGTACTAGATATGGCCAGTATGAGCTCACAGTGTTACCATTTGGTCTTACAAATGCTCTAGTTATATTCATGAGTCTTTTTAATTGGGTATTCCATACATACCTTGATAGGTTTATGATTTTGTTCCTAGATGACATATTGATATATTCTCAAAATGAGAAGGAGCACGAGGAGCACTTGAGATAGGTATTGTAGTGTTTTAGAGATAATTAGTTGTATGGCAGCTACTCAAAATATGAATTCTCTAGATCTGAGATCCATTACCTAGGACATGTTATTTTAGGTGATAGGATCTTTATTGACCCATCAAAGATCAAAGCCATCATGGATTGGCCAGTGCCAACCACTGTGAGTGAGGTTAGGAGTTTCAAGGGGTTAGAAGGATAATATAGATGCTTTATTGAGGGATTTTATAGAGTGGAACACCCTATTACATCCCTTTAGTGAAAGGGAAATAAGTTTGAGTGGAAAAATAAGTGCAAGAGGGCCTTTTAGGAACTCAAGAAGGCTCTTACCAGTGCACCTATCCTTACTATTATGGATCCTTCAGTAGATTTTTTGGTTTTCACAGATGCTTCTTGGATGGTTTGGGATCAATACTTATGTAGGGTGGTTGAGCCATCACATATGAGTTTAGGAAACCCTACCCATAAACTTTATCTTGCTACAATAGTTAACGCATTAGTGAGATGGAGACACTTCCTCTTAGGACATTGGTTCAAGCTTCATACAGATCATCAGAGTTTGCAGTACATATTCAATCAACCAAACCTTAATGATTGTTAGAGGAGATGGATGGAGTTCCTTTGTGAGTATGATTTGATGTTCACTACATCAAGGGTAAATAGAATGTAGTCATAGATGCACTAAGTAGGAGACGTTGTGAGGTTTATTCGATGTTCGTAGACACATGTTTGAGGGATCGCATATTGCATCACTTGCATGAGGATGAGTGGTATGTAGAGTTTTTATAGGTAGTTTGATCTTAGAAGGATCTATAGGGTAAGTATGTTGATTATTCATTGGATTTTGATGGACTATTATGCCATAGAGGTCACATCTATGTACCTTCTTCTAGGGGATTTGGTGCAGGAGCACCTAAGAGCCAAAGGAACACCATTAGGGTCACATGAAAAAATAATGAAGATAATAAGTCAAATGAGGCCTATAAGGCCATTTCTCAATGTAATTAGGCTATTAAATAATTTGGCATTCATGTTGAGTCATATTGTCTTTATGGAAGCAATATTGCCAATATAGGCAAATGTGGCCTAAAGGGCTAATGTAAGGGCTAAATGGGATAGGTTAAGGATTTGGGAACTAATTTATGTTTATAAGGTCTCTAGTTTCCCATTTGAATGTAATAAGGAAAGTATCAAAGTATCTGATGCAATAGATCGTATAAGTTGTTAAGTTGACAACTTTGTTGTCAAGTTGACAACACTTGTTAAGGATTCAATTGATCAAAGGTTGGTTGCATGGTAGTTAGGGGAAGTTTCCATCAATCCCAAGAAGGGAGTGCCTTTAAATATGTTTGTAATGCTAAAAAATGGTAGTAGTGATCAATGTAAGAAGTTAAGGATTAATAAAAGTTGGTTTCCTGCTTATTCTCCCTCTTTTGTTTTGTATACAGTATAAATGTGAGTCATTTCTTATTGTGAAAGACTTGGCATTATAATATTTTCTCTATTGGATTTGATGAGGGACTGAATCCACTTCACTTTTTCTTTTGTTTCATTTAATTTCATTCTATTTGGAGTCAGATATTCAATATTTTGTGCAAATTATCCAACCCTTTCTTATGGTAAACAATGAATGAATAAAAATGTAGAAATTCCATATTTAACATGAACTAGACCCTCTAATTTGGTTAGGTAATGGAGGAGGGCATGTATTTTCATGTTTGCAGGGAATCATACAAGGAGTTTCATGTGTTTTTCTCAAAGAAAGGTCTATAGAATATTATCTTAGTTGGGTTTGACAGTGTGTCACACTTTATGATAAGTGCAAATCCATGTGGAAAAGGTTGGAAGGAAGATTATAGGTTGGTAATGTGAAAAATAGAGTCTTCCATATGTCCTATTGAATAAGGAAAGAAAGGGCATGCTGTTATGGAAGTTTTGTGACCATCTCAGAGATTGGATGAATGACTGTCTTAGAAAATTTAGTCTTGGTGCAGTGACAATATCTCATCACTCAACCATTGGATTGTGCTTAATTTTGGATATGTTTTTCACAATAATATTTATAAGATTCTCATTGGAGTGATCAAAGAAATTTTTTTGGGTTCAAAATTTATAGACCTCTGAATACAGGTATGTCAAAGAAGACAACAAGGAGGTAATTTTTTTTAGTTTTTTTTAAGAGTGGTTAAAGGGTGATGAAATGTAGGGAAAAGGGATAGTGAACATAGCCTTAGGATATTATTGAAGGTGTCTAAATTCTTGGTATTTTTAGGACACAAGGCTAGGGTTTTGAGTGGGTCATTGGAAGATAGTCTGTATTGATCCACAAATTGATCAAATGGTGAAGATGAAGTAATTTGTGTTCAGAGGTTTTGAGTGTTTCAAGGTGTGGAGTCTAGTGGGGTGAGAGCTAGTTTTTTGGCCATGGATAGGTCTGATCAAGTGGGTTGGGTCTTAGCATTGATCCTTTTTGAAGGGTCTTTTGAGTGATCTTAGGGTATTTGGAAGATTCTTAAGAGAATCTTGGAAGATCACCAAATTGACTTGCATCAAGATTGCAAGACTTCATTATGTTAGAGGTTCATAGAGAACCTATGCAACACATCCTGAGGTCATGAAGATGCATGCAAATTTGAAATAGTTATATCATTGGATGAGAATGAGGCAACACATTATAGAATTAGTAGCCTGATGCCCTAAGTGTCAGAGAGTTAAGGTAGAACAGTGCCATCCAAGTGAATCACTTCAGCTCCATGAGATACCTGAGTGGAAGTGGGACACTATTTCCATGGACTTCATCATTGGTCTCCCTATGTCATCTCACTACCATGATGCCATCATGGTGATAGTTGACAAGTTGACCAAAGTGACTCACTTTTCACCCATTTGTACTACATGCACAATGCTAGCAATGGCACATGTGTTCTTGCAAGATATTGTCAGACTTCATGGCATTCCTCACAAGATAATATTTGATAGAGACTCTCTCTTTACATCTTACTTTTGGAGGGAATCACAGGAAGATTTTGAAACCAACCTCAACTTTAGCACAACTTATCATCCGAAAATGGATGGACAGACAAAGAGGGTTAACCAAGTGTTAGAGGATATTCTATGCATGTATGTTATGGATCATTAGATGAGATGGGAGGAGTACCTGTTGGAGCTCTAAACTTTGGGTAAAATTTGGAATCCTATATAGTGATAAAACCCTAAAAGATGGCCTCTTAAACTCCATGCCAAATAATTAATGATGGAGTACATGAAATGAGATGAAAAAATTATATTAATTTTCAATTAAAAAGTTGAGAGATTAAGGAAGGAAGCTTTGTGACAAGAACAATCAAAATTCTATGATCAAAGCCTTCAGAAAATGCTGGAATTTTGACCTGCTGCAAAGATGATGGCGACAGAGGATGAAGATGGTCGAATTTTAAAAATCTAAAAAAGACCCAGTTTGGGAAATCATATTTCCTATTTCTAGTAAAAATCTTAGCTTTCCACATGGTGTTTTGGTTTTTCAACCAGACCCAAATTCGAAAGTTAGGTAGTTATTTTTTAGTTAGTTTATTATTTTTTCAAAATAATTTGTAATAAGGGTTGTGTCTTTTCACCCTAAAGAGGTGTGAAAGCCACTCAAACACATATATATACATAATGTACAATGTAGAGACAATATAATACAATATATATTTTGATAGAATATAATTTGATAAACAATTGCAACTATGAACTCTTATGTACCAGTTTTTCAACATCAATAAAGATAAGTGCCATTTCTTTTTATTTGTGGTTATAAGTTATATGTTTTCAATTAGTCTTTTAGATATTCTATTAAATAGAGTGTTTCACTATGTTGAATTCCCTGAGTATCATAATTCAAAGTTAATATATACAACTCGAGTATCAATTATATGGTCTGTGAACCTGCCATTGTTCTTATCAGTCTCTTAATTTGAGTTAAATTCATTAGGATTAGTTGTGTAAATTGATTTGAATTATAAGTCAAGTGGAAGCCTGTGAAGTGATGGTCTTGTCTTATTAAAGCAAGTTTTTAAAACCATCTCTGATCGTACGTAGGATTGAAAGTTTTATGACTCTATAGCCCAAATATTTAGAAGGCACTGATCAAATCATTAATTGGAAATTGTTATATTAGTTCATTTATAGTTTGTACATCTTTAAATCATTATTTCAAAAGCATTAGTTTTCAGTCCTTAGTATAATCCATTTTAGTCAAGTTTTATAGAATAGAGATTATTAGGAGATTTGTGATTTCCTCAAAGGATCATTCATCACCTTTGGAGGAACTTTATTTCATGTATGTAGTTGAGTAACACAGAGAATTTGATAGTTCAAAAGAGAATTTAGGCCTACCAACATTGGCTTGATTAAGCCAGAAATTTAGAGGTATCATTATACCTGTCAGTTGGCCAAAAGAAAATCCATCATTTTTGGGCACCAACAGTACCTACACTTGGTTGAGTTTTCCTACAACAATGGGCATCATACTTCTTTGGATATGCCACCTTATTAGGATTTGTATGGTAGACCGTGTAGGACACCATTGAGTTGGGATCATATTGTGGATAGAGTAGCTATTGGTCCAGAGTTGGTTTGGGATTTGGAGAAAATGGTGGTTTTGATTAGGCAACATCTTAGAGAGGCTTAGGATAGGTAGAAGAAGTATGAAAATGCAAACAGGATAGATCATAGTTATATGGTTGGTGATAGATTTTTCTTGAGAGTGTGGCTACATAAGAGTCTGATCTATTATGGAAAGGGATCTAAACTTGGACCTCACTTTGTTGGACCTTTTGAGATCCTTGAGATGATAGGACTAGTTGCTTACTGTCCAGCTTTGCCACCTAGCTTGTTAGGCAACTAGAATGTGTTTCATGTTTCTATACTGAGAAAGTATATTTATGATGAGTCTCATATCATAGATTGGGATGCCTTGCAAGTGGATTTGGATAAGCAGTTGGCTTTGGAGCCCATTCACATTTTATCTCATCAGACGTTGGATATTTGAGGCTGAGAGCTAGACAAGGTTGGGGTGTGGTATTGTTATGAAAAGGTTACATGATCATGGGAGGACACAACACATATGAGATCTCAGTACCCCCATATTTTTTATGAACTCCAGGAGGAAGTTCATTCCTAGGGGGGAGGGGGGAGGCCCTACCCTAAGCCCGTTATAGTATTTCTTTTTATCCTTATGATAGACTTAATATTCAATACTCTATTTTGATGCAGTATGGATGTATACTCTATATGAAATGGATGTGATCACTTTGGTTTATGGTGCACCTTATTTTATGATATTTTTACATACTCATGATGATGAATTTATGATGCATTATGATTTTATTATGGTTAATTACTGCAAATGAATATTATGATTATGAAATTGAGTATATGCTTATGTAAATTAATTAGGAGAATGAAAATTAAATGCAATTATGATGAGATGTGATCTTATTATAAATTAAATGTTAGGTTCTTAAATGTTAATTATCTGTGCATATAATTTCATGTGTAAAAATGCAATGGAAAGGCGTGGATTATTCTATTGAGTTGATTTATGAATTGGTTATGTGGTGATGATAATTAAATGTCAAATGCCTATATGATGTCATTTTCATGTATCTTATATTCATGTAATTTCTTGTACTACTGATACTTGATTTGAGATGTGCATGAAAATGACCATAGAAATTATTTGGAGAGATAGGACCAAACTTATGTGGGATATTAAAGTCAAGGTTGTGTCTATTGAAGAGACAATACCTTGTATATAATGTGCTTTATTTCATAAATTTCAATGCTTGTATGTTTGTTCAAATTTTAATTGGTATTTTTAGTAATTATGTAAATACCTAAATGGACATGCTATGTGTATGTTTGTGTTGTGCATTTTTGTGGTGTCACTTGACACTTTTAATGTGTATATGTGGCAATGGCATGTCCATTTGAGGATGAAGGTGTTGCAACCTAACCTAGGGTAGTACCATGTAGGATTCTAATGTGAAGCACTTGGTAAGAAAACAATAGATATGGTCAAATCATGTTTAACCCCTAGTTAAACTTTAGGTAGGTTTTTGGAGGGTTAAATGGGCCCCTAGGGATGAGTTAGGACTTTTTTTAACAATACCACTTGGTATACCTTGGGTTGGGGGTTAGATTTTGGGGGTTGTGGGAAGAGGTCAAGCCCATTCCCATTCCCTATGTGTGGTCTCCATCTCATTTATGAGGGGAGACAAGAAAGGAGGGGAGGAATTTTTGGACCATACATCCTTAATGAGAGTTGGTTGGGAGGTCTTTTAGAGGGTCTTTGGAGAAATTTTTGGGTTGTTCACCCACTCTCCAATTTTGGAGACAAATAAAAGTTAGAGGAGGATTGAGAAAAAATAGAGAAGGATTTAGGACTTGGGAGATCTTAAAATTTTATTTTTTCATAACTTGAGTGGAGGTTGGTTGCAATATCCTCCTTATTTTTTATGTTTGTTTCTTATTGAGTAAGAGTTCTTGAAGATGTATGATATTGTGTCTTATTTTTTTGTATTTTCTTTCTTGTTGTTTCATGCTTGATTGTTATTGGAGTGCAAGACCAAACTCACCCTTGGGAGGATAAAGTAGCCTTGGGGTGAAGGGTTTTAGGATAGCTTAGTGGGTGTAGAGTCTCACCGCATGGAGGAGAGGGATAAAGCATGGATTATGGGGTCTTTGTTGCCATTTTGTATTTGGGAGTCATAAGGGAATTTTGGCATGTAGCCATGGGGGCCATAAGGTTTGTGGATTTTCATTGTAGAGAAGGAAGTAGTTTTTGTATGTGTTGTGTAATCACCGAAAATTGGACAAGATCATTTAAGTGAGAAATCAAGGCAAAAATCAATACAATTAAATGCAATTAAATCAAATCAAGTCAAAATCAAAGATAAATTGCAATTGAACCTTAATCCAAATTTAATTGAAATCAAAGGCCTTTAAATCAATTTAAACCTAATAAATCACAATTAATCAATAAATTGTACAATTAATCTAATTAATTGTATAGTTAAAATTAAATCAAATCAACCCATTTAAGGGGTACACATGGCTAAACAAATTAAATAAATTCAATTATTTAATTCTTATTTTCTCTCAACCACCAAATGGGAGGATAATGAATCAACCAATAGGAATTGAGGACCAAGCTCACATGGATCAAGCCTAAATCAAATCTCAATCACTCACTTGGAGAATGGATCTTGTCCACTCATTTTGTCTTCTTGTCCCAAGCTTTGAGGACAAAATATTTAAATGGTCTCCAAAGGTGGAACCACGGACTCAACTCTCACCTAACCTTGATCAACTCAAACTACACCCCCTACCCTTGCCAAAATCTATAAAAGAAAGGCATAATTCACTCATTAATCATCCACAAATCTGAGAATAGCATCAAACCTCTTGCAAATTAGAGCTAGAAAGGAAAACTTAGAGCTAATTAGTTGTATTTTCATTTGGAATTAAACTTTTAACATTGTTATCATTCATTCTCATTTTAGGACTGTCACTAATGGAAGCTTGCTAAGAGCTTTTGCATTAGCATCCCTAAATAGAGATCCATACAGTGCTTAATTGTCAATTCTTTGATTAATTAGATTGTTATTTGTGGTAATTTAGTTGTTATTTTGAGTTATTGATGATACTAACCCTATGAAGGTACTTTTTCTAGTACACAAGATGGTGCCCATCGTGGGGCATTAGGCCTCATAAATTTATAAATTCGAAGAAGTAAATTTTTCATTTTTTGCAAATCTTGTTTTGTTCTCTATTTTGTAGGTTAAACAACGCGTTTGATACTTTCCCTAGCACTTTTGATTAAATCTCCAACACTTTTAAAGCCTGAAACAACGCTTCTACAACAAAGTCTTGTGCCTTTATGTGGAGTTTCAACGCTTTCAATTCCCTCTATCTTCTATCTTCTATCTTATTTCTTTTAGTGCTTTCACTCTAACTCTCCAGCACATTCAATTGATTCTCCAGTGCTTCTAATACTTTCTTTTAACACCTTTTCTTATTTTATCGGCGCTTTTAATTTCTGTTTCAACACTTTTAATAATTTTCTGCAACGCTTTTAATTTTTGTTTTAGCACTTTTAATAATTTTCTACAGCATGTTTTATTTGATTAGCAGTACATTTAAGCTTTTTAACAATGCTTCTAATAGATTTTGTTGCGCTTTCAATTAAATTGAGAAATAACATAATTTAACTTGTGGAAAATGATTTCTCTATGCTTGCAGGATGACTGGTCATAAAAAAACAAAAAAACCAGAGACCAGATTTAACAGCGAAGGGAAAGCTTGGACAAAATGGATTAAGGAGGAGAATATTGCACACATCAAGTTGGTTTTGGAGAATTCTCAGCAAGAAACTGAGGTATATGAACAATACTTGAAAGTTGTAGATGCTTATAAATCGAAGTTCATATCCTTAACTTGGATTTACTTGCCTTAATCATTTTTTGTCAAAATTTGATAAATAAGGCTTAAATTCAAAGTTATTATGGTTTTCTTCATTTTGGCTGGTTGTGTTGACTAACTTGTTGGAGGAGAAGCGAATGGAAAGGAACGATCACCACTAGGTGAGCATAAAAATGGAAAATTCATCAAAAATGCCCCTAGCCTTAGCTAGCTTTGAAACAAGGTAAGCCTAAAACTTGGTCAATTTTTGCTTAAATTATGGCCTTGTCAATTTCAAAATCTAGTAATTATAGCAGCGTATTATTGTTTGAGGGATTATATACTAGGCCTATGCTCTTCATGTTCTAATTGAATCAAAATGCCAAAAATATCAAGTTCCTTGATTAAAAGAAAGACTAAGTAAATCAAGCACTAAATTTGAACAACCCCTTGTTTGTGGAAAAGAGTAGAAATACTTGATTCCCATTAGTTAGTGGGTTTGGTAAATGAACCTTGTTAAAAGTGTTTGGGAATTGAGAAATGGATAGGGATATGCTCTTCATCTTTTGGTGAGTCAAACTCCCAAAACCTATCTCTTTATTCCACTTTATTGCTTTCAAAATGAACGTGCTAGATCTATAGTGGGCTCACCTCCTAAGATTTGCCTTAACGAGGCCGGTGAGAGGGACAACCCAAAGTGGGATACAATTGCCTTTTTCGCAATCATCCAACCCACTATAATGAAATGCATGCATCCTTATTGGGGTGTGTGACAAAAGGGTGTTAAATTTTTGAACTTCCTCGAGTAGTCCTTCGGGATTACACAAAACTCTGACATATTGGTGGTGGGAAACCTCTTAATATACTTGGAGGATGAAAATTTAATAGCCATTTTGAACAGAATCTTGATTAAATACCTTGTTAACTTAGCAAAGACTATTTTATAGAGCCATGTTTATGAACCAAATTTTGAGCTAGGTAGATTGCTTGAAGTATCTTTTTGTGCAAAAAACCCATGATAATGTCCTTACAAATTCAAACACTTTTTGTGTAGAGGGTTAAAAAGAACAAGTGTACTTGTGGTTGTTTTGTTTTAAAAATACATAGAAAAAGTAAGACACATCCATTTGAAAATTCATCTTATATTTTTAAATTTGTTCATAAAAACAAACAATTACCAAATTGGGGAAAACGATTTGCAATCAAACCTTGTTGGATGTTGGTTTCTACACACTCTCATAGACTCAAACTATCTTTACAAGAAGACAAAACTTGCATTGCCAAAGAGGTCCCCAAATTTGAATACCAAAGCTCTTTCAACAATCACAACCAAGGGGATAGTCTCCCAAATTTGTTTGAAAAGAGAATTGAATCAATGGATAGAAACTCCACATTTCACAATTATCATCATGGAGGAAACAATGACTATTAATAATGCTAACCAAGGGCCTAAGAAAACACTTGAAGAAAGAGCTAATCGAGTGGCTCAAGATAATGAATTTCTTGAAGTCATGGATAAACTAATAGATAGGGATAGGGAGAATTTTTTCCTAAACCTAGCCCAAGCAGGGGTAAAACTCCCACATGATTATGATGTGGATCAAATCAAGAAAACCCAAGAAGAGGATAATCCTATGAGTGCTATGACTAAACAATTGAAAATGTTCCAAGCACATATTGACCTAATGAAAAAGGACGCTTAACCTAATCCATTCTCTATCGAGGCCTTGTGCCCATTCCCTTTCGACAAAAGCTTGGTTATGGCACCTTTTCCGATCAATGTAGTCTTTCCTAAGTACAAAAAATACACGGGTAAATTAGACCCACATGATCACCTTAGAGACTTTTGCACTCTAAGCATTGAATTTATGAAACAAAGAGATGGTAAATATTTCCTAGGGTTCCTTCAAAGGTGGAGGGCAGTTTTTGCAAGATATCCACAAAGTATCCCCGAAAAGGAGAAAATGGAAATATTTATGAACAACTTAAATGTGGAGATGAACTATAGGCTCCAACTTCAATGTCCCCCTACATTCAAAAAAATTATTGAGAATGGGATTAAAATTGAAGATGTGTTGGTTAAGAGGGGAGAGATCAAATTGTTCAAAGACAATAAACCTATACCAGCACTAGTAATAATCATTATGTATCTAACTATAATAATAATAAAAGAGCTAAAAATCACAATGATAAACCTAACAATGGTTGAAGAACAATAATAAAAATCTTGTGAATGATGGAGTTGTGGAAGTACACAACTTAAAGGCTACCCCCTTTAATTTATCAAGTGGAGTAAATTTGACATATAATGTGAATCAAACAAGCAAAGCTCCTTTCAATAATACCACTTCCAACAATAACAACAATAATGCTAACAATAATCCCTTTAATAATGCTAATGTCAACAAACCTAAGCCTTTCTTTTCCACATATCAAAAGAGAAAATTCACCTTTTTAGGTGAACCATTGGAAAATGCGTTAAGGACTTTGGTGGCCAAAAAAATCATTACCTTACCCGAGTTAAGGTCATACGAACCCTAAGTTAAGACAAATTGGTGGAATGATTCTCACCATTGTGAATACCATCGTAATAAGGGCCATAAAACTAATGAATGCATGAAATTGAAACACCTTGTGCAAGACCTAATTAACGATGGAATGATAAAGGTTGAAGGACCCCAAAACAATGAGGATCATACGGCCTTAAAAAATCCTTTCCTAAACCACAAAAAGGGTGAGTCATCAAACACCAATCAAAATAATAAAAGAGGTAATGAGAAGGTCAATTTTTCCCATACCTATGATAATATCTGATGAAGGGTGCTCCCCTTAATACCACAAACACATAATAGAAATAGAGAAACAACAACAATAAGAAAGAACAGAAAATGGGCTTCTTATTATCTCCACAAATGTGGAATTACAAACTTTCAGAATTACAATATGCAAATCCACATGGGCATTCCCTTTCAATATTCTGTAGGACAAAGCCTCGAATCAATACCCAGATCTACCACCCAAAACTGCTCTGAATTGCCTAAGAAAACACTACAACCTTCCTTATATAGACAATTTCCACCGCCCGAGAAGGTTCCAGAATTTTAGCCAACAAGGCCGACCAAACTTAGAATTATTTTATTTTACAATTTATTACATCAAAGTCGGCTCAAAATAACTTTTGAAACCCAAACAAAATTTTTGAAAGAAAATCATTTGCCGCCATTTCAGCTGATCCAACTTCAAAAGACCATAAGTCATCGCCAGTTGACCCGATTGACTATTATAACCCCATTCTAGAAAGGCCACAAAGCACTCTACAATTCTAATTTGAGCAAGTGCTTGTCACCCAATTTTTTGAACTCATCCGGGGCCTCTAAAGCCTTCAAAACTGAGTTCAAACTTTCTGTACCCTATTGCCAATACCAAAAATCTTCAATATCTACAAAGCTAGACTTGATCTATCAATGAAACTTTATTGGCAGACTGATATGACCAAAATGAATCTCCAGGGAAGAAATCAGAACATTCTGAGATCGGATGACCAACTTACTAAAAATAGAAAGTTTCCATAAATAGAAGCTCTACACAAGATAGCCCTCATTGAATACAAAAACAAAAATATTTTTGGGTGATGCAAGATTGCTCTTACACCCAGAATGCTCCTACATCAAACACCCGGGGTAATTTGAGAAGTGACCCTGTCATGACTCAGGTGTACAGAGGAAAACCAAGATGGTTAACATCCTCCTTTGTTAGCCATGATGAATCTTCAATAGGTCATCCTTTCCATTTGACTAGATATTCTTCATATGTCTTGTTCCTTATGTTTCTGCCAACATGACTATCGAGTATGTCTTCAATCTCCTTGATATCTTAACTGGTTGCTGGAATACTCCACTGTCCTATTGTAACCTCATCTTCAACACCTCCTTCATGATACTCTGTCAGATCTGAAACATTAAATACTGGTGAAATATTTAGCTCGGTAGGCAACTTGATCTCATATGCATTTCTTGAATCATGCTTCTTCAGGATCTTACAAGGCCCAAACTTCTTCATTTTCATCTCCTTATATGTACCAACTCAAAATAACCCCTTCCGCAAATGAACCATGACTTCATCTCCAACCTAAAATTCCTTATGCCTCCTTTTCTCATCTGCCTTAGCCTTATACTGCGCATTCACCTTGGTAATATGCTTCCTCACCTCCTCATGGACGATCTTCAAATGTTCCACAAAATCCTTAGCTTCAGCACTATTTATTTCTCCTTTATCTATCTTCCTCAACTCAGATGCATTTTTGGGACTACTTCCATATACAATCTGTGGATGATGTGATGAACTAAACTTCAAATCTATATTCAACTCTTCACTTTCTACTACTGTCATTTTGTGTGCTATCTTATTTGGAAAAATGGCTCCTAGAATCAAATCCATCTGATGACTGATCTTCCTTACCAGTGGTAATCCATAAGGTACATTATCAGATACAATATCCTGAAACTCATTCAACAAATCTACAACTTCTACAGGTACATCTTCTATTTCCTCTTTACCAGCTTTTGGAATTAAAGAAAAACACACATGCTCATACTTCATACCATCTAGGAATTTTCTTCCATCAACAAAAGTTATTCTTGCATTACCACAAACCTTTTCTTCGGTCTCCTTCAATGGCTTTAGCTTAAGTCGCACTCCATCCATTGTCAAGGAATAGGTATTCACACGACCATCATGTATAACACATCTGTCAAACTACCACAGACTACCCAACAACATGTGACATGCATCCCTAGATATGATATCACATAGTACCTCATCATGGTACCCACCAATCTTGAACTTAACTAGGCATTGTTCACTGACCATGACCTTGTGGTCATCCTGCACCCAGGCAATCCGATATGGATGTGGGTGTTTCTACCTCTTGAGCTTCAAATTTGAAACCATCTCTTTTGACACCAAATTATCAGTGCTTCCATTATCAATAATCACATCACAAAATTTACCCTTACACTTGCATCCAGTCCGTAACAGGCTCCTCCTTTGTTCAGGTTCATTCTCACCACTCAGCAGGACTCTTCTGTTAATCAACGTTTCTCCTCTTTCAACATCTTCAAAATTTGAGGATTTGGCATCTTCATCTACATGTGCCACTCTGGCCTAGCCTTCATTCCTCCTATCCATCCTTCCTTGGCATTGAGGAAATTCAAATGCCCTATGACCTTCTTCTCCATAGTGAAAACATGTTCCACAGAAGCCTCCTCTTCCTGAACCTTGTCCTCTTCCTCTCTAATATCTATTGTTCTGATCTTGGAAATGATTGGAATTGTTTCCTCTCTGATTTTGACTTCTATTGGCCTCATCCTTTTTTTTCAGATCTTCATTTTGGCCTTCATATGACCATCCACCAGATCATCCACCATGACCTCTTCTATTTTATCTTCTCTCAAACTTCTTGTTCAGTTTTTCCTCTACTTTTAGGGAAAATAGGTATGCCTCTTCAATATTGTTCATTCGAACCAGATTCAACTCTTCCTAAATGCTCACCCTCAACCCATTAAGGTAACAGGCAACTTTCTCCTTATTCACTTCTACGTGGCCTATTCTGATGAGGATTAGATAGAACTCCTCTATATACTCCTGAACAGATCTTCCTACTTGGTTCAAACTTTGCATCTTCTTTAGTAGGTCAAGCTCATAATCAACAAGAATGAAGTGCTGCTTCAATTTATCCACTATCCGATCCCATCATGTGATTTTATCTTTCCCTCTTCTATTTCACTCCAATTGAATCTCTTGCCACCAGATCTTCGCATGACCTTTCAGTCTAGCCTTCACAAATTTAACCCTATCACGATCCTCAATATCTTCATACTCAAAATATTCTTCACATTCATTGATCCATTCAATCAACTCCAATGGGTTAAGATTTCCTAAAAATGCAGGAACCTCAATCTTAGGTCTTTTCCCAATCTTGAAAATGGCCCGAAAAAGTATTTCTTCCTCCTGGTTCACAATTTTGACTTCTCCTTCTTGACCTTCTTCTTCGGCTTCATCATCACTTTTGTCTCTGACATTAAGATTCATTCCTTTGCGAATCTCTTCTTGCAATGCTCACACTTATCTCTGGAGCACTCTAACCTCAGGTGTTACAACACTAGCTCTTCTACCACATTCCCTTCGTGGAGGCATTTTCATGCATATCATTAAAACCCTAACCACGGTCCTGGTGCAAACTACCTCATAGTCAATGATTTGTTTACATAGAAACCCTAAACCACGGTCCTGGTGCAAAGTGCCTCATAGTTAGTGATCTTTTTACACAGTTAGGAACTCCTGCTCTGATACCACTTAATGAAGGGTGCTCCCCTTAATACAACAAACACATAACAAAAATAGAGAAACAACAACAATAAGCAAGAACAGAAAATGGGCTTCTTATTATATCCACAAATGTGGAATTACAAACTTTTAGAATTACAATATGTGAAGCCACATGGGCATTCCATTACAATATTTCATAGGACAAAGCCTCGAATCAATACCCAAATCTACTACCCAGAACTGCTCCGAACTGCCTAAGACAACACTACAGCCTTCCTTATATAGGCAATTTCCACCGCTTGAGAATGTTCCAGAATTTTAGCCAACAAGGCCGACTAAACTTAGAATTATTTTATTTTACAATTTATTACATCAAAGTTGGCTCAAAATAACTTTTGAAACCCAAACATAAATTTTGCAGGAAAACCATTTTCTGCCATTTCAGGTGACCCAACTTTGGAAGACCATAAGTCATCACCAGTTGACTCGATTGACTATTATAACCCGATTCTGGAAAGACCACGAAGCACTCTATAGCCATCAAATGTGCAAGCACCTGTCACCCAATTTTTTGACCTCATCCGGGGCCTCTAAAGCCTTCAAAACTGAGTTCAAACTTTCTATACCCTGTTGCTACTACCAAAAAGCTTCAATATCTACAAAGCTAGACTTGATCTGTCAATGAAACTTTACTAACAAGTTGATATGACCAAAATGAACCTCCAGGGAAGAAATCAGAACATTCTGAGAATGGATGACCAACTTACTGAAAATAGAAAGTTTCCATAAATAGCAGCTATGCACAAGATAGCCCTCATTGAATAAAAAAACAAAAATATTTTTGGGTGATGCAAGATTGCTCTTACACCCAGGATGCTCTTGCACACACCCAAGGTAATTTGAGAAGGACCCTTTCATGACTCAGGTGTACAAAGGAAAACCAAGATAGTTAACCTCCTCCTTTGTTAGCCATGATGAATCTTCAACAGGTCATCCTTTCCATTTGACCAGATATTCTTCATATGTCCTATTCCTTGTGCTTCTACCAACATGACTATCGAGTATGTCTTCAATCTCCTTGATATCTTAACTGGTTACTAGAATACTCCACTCTATTACTGTAACCTCATCTTCAACACCTCCTTCATGATACTCTGTCAGATTTGAAACATTAAATACTGGTGAAATATTTAGCTCAGTAGGCAACTTGACCTCATCTGCATTTCCTGAATCATGCTTCTTTAGGATCTTACATGGCCCAAACTTCTTCATTTTTAACTCTTTATATGTACCAACTATAAATCACTCCTTCTACAAATGAACCATGACTTCATCTCCAACCTGAAATTCCTTATGCCTCATTTTCTCATCTACCTTAGCCTTATACTGTTCATTCATCTTGGTAATATGCTTCCTCACCTACTCATGGATGTTCTTCAAATGTTCCACAAAATCCTCAGCTTTAGCACTACTTATTTCTCCTTTATCTATCTTCCTCAACTCAGTTGCATTTCTGGGACTACTTCCATATACAATCTATGGATGATGTGATGAACTAAACTTCAAATCTGGCTTCAACTCTTCACTTTCTACTAGTGTCATTCTATGTGTTTCCTTATTTAGCAAAATTGCTCCTGGAATCAAATCCATTTGATGACTGGTCTTCCTTACCAGTGGTAATCCATCAGGTACATTATCATATACAATATCTTGAAACTCATTCAACAAATCTACAACTTCTACAAGTACATCTTCTATTTCCTCTTTACCATCTTTTGGAATTAAAGCAAAACACACATGCTCATGCCTCATACCATCTAGGAATTTTCTTCCATGAAAAAAAGTTATTCTTGCATTACCACATACCTTTTCTTCGGTCTCCTTTAATGGCTTTAGCTTATGTCACACTCCATCCTTTGTCAAGGAATAGGTATTCGCACAAACATCATGTACATCACATCTGTCAAACTGCCATGGCTTACCCAACAACCTGTGACATGCATCCATAGGTATGATATCACATAGTACCTCATCATGGTACCCACCAATCTTGAACTTAACTAGGCACTTTTCACTGACCATGACCTTGTGGTCATCCTACACGCAGGCAATCTGATATGGATGTGGGTGTTTCTGCCTCTTGAGCTTCAACTTTGTCACCATCTATTCTAACACCAAATTATTAGTGGTTCCACTATCAATAATCACATCACAATATTTACCCTCACACTTGCATCTAGTGTGAAATAGGTTCCTCCTTTGTTCAGGTTCATTCTCACCGGTCAACATGACTCTTTTGTTAATCAACATTTCTCCTTTTTCAACATCTTCAAAATTTGAGGATCTAGCATCTTCATCTACATGTTCCACTATGGCCTGGCCTTCATTCCTCCTATTCATCCTTCCTTTGCATTAAGGACTTTCAAATTCCCTATGACCTTCTTCTCCATAGTGAAAACATATTCCATGGAAGCCTCCTCTTCCTGAACCTTGTCCTCTTCCTCTTCATCTCTGATCTCTATTGTTCTAATTTTGGAAATGATTGGAATTGTTTCATCCTTCTTTTTCAAATCTACATTTTGGCCTCCATATGACCATTCACTATATTGTCCACCACGACCTCTTCCATTTTATCTGCTCTCGAACTTCTTGTTCAATTTTTCCTCTACTTTTAGAGAAAACTGGTATGCATCTTCAATACTATTCATTCAAACCAGATTCAGCTCTTTCTGAATTCTCGCCCTCAACACATTAAGGTAATGGACAACTTTCTCCTTATCTGCTTCTAAATGGTCTATTCTGATGAGGATTCGATAGAACTCCTCTGTATAGTCATGAACAGATCTTCCTGCTTGCTTCAAACTTTGCATATTCTTTAGTAGGTCAAACTCATAAACAACAGGAATGAAGTGCTACTTCAATTTATCCACCATCCGATCCCATCTTGTGATTTTATCTTTCCCTCTTCTATTTCGCTCCAATTGAATCTCTTGCCACCAGATCTTCGCATGACCTTTTAGTCTCACCTTCATGAATTTGACCCTATAAAGATCCTCAATATCTTCATACTCAAAATATTCTTCACATTCATTGATCCAGTCGATCAACTCCTCTGGGTTAAGATTTCCTGAAAATGTAGGAACCTCAATCTTAGGTCTTTTCACAATCTTGGAAATGGCCCAAAAAAGTATTTCTTCCTCCTGGTTCAAAATTTTGACTTCTCCTTCTTGATCTTCTTCTTCGGCTTCATCCTTGCTTTTGTCTCTGACATTAAGATTCATTCCTCTACGAATCTCTTCTTGCAATGCTCGCACATGTCTCTGGAGCACTCTAACCTTAGGTGTTGAAATACTAGCTCTTCCACCACATTCCCTTCATGCAGACATTTTCATGTGTATCGCTGAAACCCTAACCATGGTCCTGGTGCAAACTGCCTCACAATCGATGATCTATTTACATAAAAAGCTTAACCCAGGGTCCTGGTGCAAATTGTCTCATAGTCGGTGATCTGTTTACACACTCAAAAAATCCTGCTCTGATGCCACTTGATGAAGGGTTCTCCCCTTAATACCACAAATACATAACAGAAATAGACAAACAACAACAATAAGCAAGAACAAAAAATGGGCTTCTTATTATCTCCACAAATGTGGAATTACAAACTTTCAAAATTAAAATATGTAAAGCCACATGGACATTCCCTTACAATATTCTGTAGGACAAAGCCTCGAATCAATACCTAGATCTACTACCCAAAACTGCTCTGAACTACCTAAGACAACACTACAACCTTCCTTATATGGGCAATTTCCACCGCCTGAGAAGGTTTCAAAATTTTAGCCAACAAGGCCGACCAAACAAAGAATTATTTTACTTTATAATTTATTACATCAAAGTTAGCTCAAAATAACTTTTCAAACCCAAACATAAATTTTGAAGCAAAATCATTTTCCGCCATTTCAGGTGACCCAACTTCTGAAGACCATAAGTCATCACCAGTTGACCTGATTGACTTTTATAACGACATTCTGGGAAGGCCACAAAGTTCTCTACAACCCTAAATCATGCAAGCACCTACAACAAAATTTTCAACCTCATTCGGGGCCTCTAAAGCCTTCAAAACTAAGTTCAAAGTTTTTGTACCTTGTTGCCAATATCGAAAATCTTCAATATCTACAAAGCTAGACTTGATCTATCAATGAAACTTTACTGGCAGGCTGATATGACCAAAATGAACCTCCAAGGAAGAAATCAGAACATTCTGAGATCCGATGACCAACTTACTAAAAATAAAAAATTTTCATAAATAACAGCTCTGCACAAGATAGCCCTCATTGAATACAAAAGCAAAAATATTTTTGGGTGATGCAAGATTTCTCTTTCACGCAAGATGCTCTCGCATCAGACACCCAGGGTAATTTGAAAAGTGACCCTATCACGACTCAGGTGTACAAAGGAAAACTAAGATGGTTAACCTCCTCCTTTGTTAGCCCTAATGAATCTTCAACAGGTCATCATTTCCATTTGACTAGATATTCTTCATATGTCCTGTTCCTTGTGTTTCTGCCAACATGGCTATCGATTATGTCTTCAATCTCCTTGATATCTTAACTGGTTGCTGGAATACTCCACTGTGTTGTTGTAACCTCACATTCAACACCTCCTTCATGATACTCTGTCAGATCTAAAACATTAAATACTGGTGAAATATTCAGCTCAATAGGCAACTAGACCTCATATGCATTTCCTGAATCATGCTTCTTTAGGATCTTACATGGCCCAAACTTCTTCATTTTCATCTCCTTATATGCACCAACTCAAAATCGCTCCTTCTACAAATGAACCATGACTTCATCTCCAACCTAAAATTCTTTATGCCTCATTTTCTCATCTGCCTTAGCCTTATACTATGCATTCATCTTGGCAATATGCTTCCTAACCTCTTCATGGACATTTTTCAAATGTTCCACAAAATCTTTAGCTTTAGCACTACTTATTTCTCCTTTATCTATCTTCCTCAACTCAGATGCATTTTGGGACTACTTCCATATACAATTTGTGGATGATGTGATGAACTAAACTTCAAATCTATCTTCAACTCTTCACTTTCTACTACTGTCATTCTATGTGTTTCTTTATTTGGAAAAATGGCTCCTAGAATCAAATCTATTTGATGACTAATCTTCCTTACTGGTGGTAATCCATCAGGTACATTATTAGATACAATATCCTGAAACTCATTCAACAAATCTACAACTTCTACAAGTACATCTTCTATTTCCTCTTTACCAGCTTTTGGAATTAAAGGAAAACACACATGCTCATGCCGCATACCATCTAAGAATTTTCTTCCATCAAAAAAAGTTATTCTTGCATTACCACATACCTTTTCTTTGGTCTCCTTCAATGGTTTTAGTTTAAGTCACACTCCATCCTTTGTCAAGGAATAGGTATTCACATGACCATCATGTACAACACATTTGTCAAACTATGACGACCTACCCAAAAAAATGTGACATGCATCCATAGGTATGATATCACATAGTACCTCATCATGGTACCCACCAATCTTGAACTTAACTAGGCACTGTTCACTGACCATGACCTTGTGGTCATCCTACACCCTGGCAATCCGATATGGATGTGGGTGTTTCTACCTCTTGAGATTCAACTTTGTCACCATCTCTTTTGACACCAAATTATCAGTGATTCCACTATCGATAATCACATCACAGCATTTACCCTCACACTTGCATCTATTGCGAAAAAGGATCCTCCTTTGTTCAGGTTCATTCTCATCGCTCAACAGGACTCTTCTGTTAATCAATGTTTCTCCTCTTTCAGCATCTTCAAAATTTGAGGATCTGGCATCTTCATCTACATGTGCCACTCTAGTCTGGCCTTCATTCCTCCTATCTATCCTTCCTTAGTGTTGAGGACATTCAAATGCCCTATGACCTTATTCTACATAATGAAAACATGTTCCACGGAAGTCTCCTCTTCCTGAACCTTTTCCTCTTCCTCTTCCTCTCTGATCTCTATTGTTTTGTTCTTGGAAATGATTGAAATTATTTCCTCTATGATTTTGATTGCTACTAACCTCATCCTTCTTTTTTGACTCTTCATTTCAGCCTCCATATGACCATCCACCAAATCATCCATCGCGACATCTTCCGTTTTGTCTTCTCTTGAACTTCTTGTTTAGTTTTTCCCCTACTTTTAGGGCAAACCGGTATGCCTCTTCAATACTATTCATTCAAACTAGATTCAGCTCTTCTTGAATGCTCGGCATCAACCCATTAAGGTAATGGGAAACTTTCTCCTTATCCACTTCTGCATTACTTGTTATGATGAGGATTCGATAGAACTCCTCTGTATACTCTTGAACATATCTTCTTGCTTGCTTCAAGCTTTGCATCTTCTTCAATAGGTCAAGCCCATAATCAACAGGAATGAAGTGCCACTTCAATTTATCCACCATCCGATCCTATCTTGTTATTTTATCTTTCCCTCTTCTATTTCGCTCCAATTGAATCTCTTGCCACCAGATCTTCGGATGAATTTTCATTCTAGCCTTCATGAATTTGACCCTATCAGGATCTTCAATATCTTCATACTCAAAATATTCTTCACATTCATTGATCTATTCGATCAGCTCCTTCTGGTTTATGAAAAAGTTTTTCTTCCTCCTGGTTCACAATTTCAACTTCTCCTTCTTGATCTTCTTCTTCGGCTTCATCCTCTCTTTCGTCTCTAACATTAAGATTCATTCCTTTGTGAATCTCTTCTTACAATTCTCGCACTTGTCTCTGGAGTGCTCTAACCTTAGGTGTTACAACACTAGCTCTTCTACCATGTTCCCTTCATGGAGACATTTTCACATGTATCACTAAAACTCAAACCATGGTCCTGGTGCAAACTGCCTCAGAATCAGCGATCTGTTTACACAGAAACCCTAACCCATGGTCTTGGTGTAAACTGCCTCATAGTCGGCGATCTATTTACATACTCATGAACTCCTACTCTAATACCACTTGATGAAGGGTGCTCCCATTAATACCATAGACACATAATAGAAATAGAGAAATAACAAAAATAAGCAAGAACAGAAAATGGACTTCTTATTATCTCCACAAATGTGGAATTACAAACTTTCAGAATTAAAATATGCAAAGCCACATGGACATTCCCTTACAATATTCTGTAGGAAAAAGCCTTGAATCAATACCTAGATCTACTACCTAGAACTGCTCTGAACTTCCTAAGACAACACTATAGCCTTCCTTATATAGGCAATTTCCACCGCCCGAGAAGGTTCCAAAATTTTAGCCAACAAGGCCGACCAAACAAAGAATTATTTTATTTTACAATTTATTACATCAAAGTCAGCTCAAAATAACTTTTGAAACCCTAAATGAAATTTTGAAGAAAAATCATTTTTCATCATTTCAGGTGACCCAACTTTTGAAGACTATAATTCATCGCCAGTTGACCCAATTGACTATTATAACCCCATTCCAGAAAGGCCACAAAGTGCTCTACAGCCTTAACTCATGCAAGCACCTGTCACCTAATTTTTTGACCTCATCTGGGGCCTCTAAAGCCTTCAAAACTAAGTTCAAAGTTTCTGTACTCTATTGCCAATATCAAAAATCTTCAATATCTACAAAGCTAGACTTGATCTGTCAATGAAACTTTACTGGCAGACTGATATGACCAAAATGAACCTTCAGGGAAGAAATCGAAACATTTCGATATCGGATGACCAACTTACTAAAAATAGAAAGTTTCCATAAATAGTAGCTTTGCACAAGATAGCCCTCATTGAATACAAAAACATAAATATTTTTAGGTGATGCAAGATTGCTCTTACACCCAGGATGCTCCTGCATCAGACACCTGGGGTAATTTGAGAAGTGACCCTCTCACGACTTAGGTGTACAGAGGAAAACCAAGATGGTTAACCTCCTCCTTTGTTAGCCATGATGAATCTTCAATAGGTCATCCTTTCCATTTGACCAAATATTCTTCATATGTCTTCTTCCTTGTGCTTCTACCAACATGACTATCGAGGATGTCTTCAATCTCTTTGATATCTAAACTAGTTGCTGGAATACTCCACTGTGCTACTGTAACCTCATCTTCAACACCTCCTTCATGATACTCTGTCAGATCTAAAACATTAAATACTGGTGAAATATTTAGCTCAGTAGGCAACTTGACCTCATGCATTTCTTGAATCATGCTTCTTCAGTATCTTACATGGCCCAAACTTCTTCATTTTTAGCTCCTTATATGTACCAACTGGAAATCGCTCCTTCCGCAAATTAACCATGACTTCATCTCCAGCTTGAAATTCCTTATGCCTCCTTTTCTCATCTGCCTTAGCCTTATACTACACATTCATCTTGGTAATATGCTTTCTAACCTCCTCATGGACATTCTTCAAATGTTTCACAAAATCCTCTTTTTCAGCACTACTTATTTCTCCTTTATCTATCTTCCTCAACTCAGATGCATCTCTGGGACTACTTCCATATACAATGTGTGGATGATGTGATGAACTAAACTTCAAATTTGTCTTCAACTCTTCACTTCCTACTAGTGTCATTCTATGTGCTTTCTTATTTGGCAAAATAGCTCATGGAATCAAATCCATCTGATGATTGATACTCCATACCAGTGGTAATCCATTAGGTACATTATTAGATACAATATCCTGAAACTCATTCAACAAATCTGTAACTTCTACAAGTACATCTTCTATTTCCTCTTTACCAGCTTTTGGAATTAAAAAAAAACACACATGCTCATGCCTCATACCATCTAAAAATTTTCTTCCATCAACAAAATTTATTCTTGCATTACCACATACCTTTTCTTCGGTCTCCTTCAATGGCTTTAGCTTATGTCACACTACATCCTTTGTCAGGGAATAGGTATTCACATGACCATCATGTACAACACATCTGTCAAACTACCACAACCTACCCAACAACATGTGACATGCATCCATAGGTATGATATCACATAGTACCTCATCATGGTATTTTCCAATCTTGAACTTAACTAGGTATTGTTCATTGACCATGACCTTGTGGTCATCCTACACCCAGGCAATCCAATATGGATGTGGGTGTTTTTGCCTCTTGAGCTTCAACTTTTTCACCATCTCTTTTGACACCAAATTATCAGTGCTTCCACTATCAATAATCACATCACAACATTTACCCTCACACATGCATCTAGTGTGAAATAGGCTCCTCCTTTGTTGAGGTTCATTCTCACCGCTCAGCAGGACTCTTTTGTTAATCAACATTTCTCCTCTTTCAGCATCCTTAGAATTTGAGGATCTGGCATCTTCATCTACATGTGCCACTCTGGCCTGGCCTTCATTCCTCCTATCTGTGCTTCCTTGGCATTCAGGACATTCAAATTCCCTATGACCTTCTTCTCCACAGTGAAAACATGTTCCATGAAAGCCTCCTCTTCCTGAACCTTGTCCTCTTCCTCTTCCTCTCTGACCTCTATTGTTCTGATCTTGGAAACCATTGGAATTGTTTCCTCTATGATTTTGACTACTACTAGCCTCATCCTTATTTTTTGAATCTTCATTTAGGCCTCCATATGACCGTCCACTAGATCATCCACCGCAACCTCCTCCATTTTGTCTGCTCTCTAACTTTTTGTTCAATTTTTCCATAAAGCAAACTGGTATGCCTCTTCAATACTGTTCATTCAAACCAGATTCAGCTCTTCCTGAATGCTCAGCCTCAACCCATTAAGGTAATGGGAAACTTTCTCCTTATCCACTTCTACATGGCCTATTTTGATGAGGATTCGATAGAACTCCTCTTATACTCCTGAATAGATCTTCCTACTTGCTTCAAAATTTGCATCTTCTTCAGTAGATCAAGCTCATAATCAACAGGAATGAACTAGCACTTTAATTTATCCACCATCTGATCCCATCTTATTTTTTTATCTTTCCCTTTTTTATTTCACTCCAATTGAATCTCTTGCCACCAAATCTTCGCATGACCTTTCAGTCCGGCCTTCATGAATTTGACCCTATCAGGATCCTCAATATCTTCATACTCAAAATATTTTTCACATTCATTGATCCAGTCGATTAACTCCTCTGGGTTAAGATTTTCTAAAAATGCAGGAACCTCAATCTTAGGTCTTTTCCCAATCTTGGAAATGGCCTAAAAAGTCTTTCTTCCTCCTTGTTCACAATTTGACTTCTCCTTCTTGATCTTCTTCTTTGGCTTCATCCTCGCTTTCGTCTCTGAAATTAAGATTCATTCCTCTGCAAATCTCTTCTTGCAATCCTCTCACTTGTCTCTGGAGCACTCTAACCTCAGGTGTTACAACACCAGCTCTTCTGCCACATTCCCTTCATGGAGGCATTTACACACGTATCATTGAAACCCTAACCATGGTCCTGGTGCAAACTGCCTCACAGTCGGTGATCTATTTACATAGAAACCCTAACCCATGGTCCTAGTTCAAACTGCCTCATAGTCGGTGATCTATTTACACACTCAAGAACTCCCGCTATGATACCACTTGATGAAGGGTGCTCCCTTTAATACCACAAACACATAACAAAAATAGAGAAACAATAATAAGAAAGAACAGAAAATGGGCTTCTTATTATCTCCACAAATGTGGAATTACAAAATTTCAAAATTATAATATGCAAAGCCACATGGGCATTCCCTTACAATATTATGTAGGACAAAGCCTCGAATCAATACCCAGATCTACTACGTAGAACTGCTCCGAACTACCGAAGACAACACTACAACCTTCCTTATATAGGCAATTTCCACCGCCCGAGAAGGTTCCAGAATTTTAGCCAACAAGGCCGACCAAACGTAGAATTATTTTATTTTATAATTTATTACATCAAAGTTGGCTCAAAATAACTTTTGAAACCCAAACAAAAATTTTGAAGGAAAATCATTTTCTGCCCTTTCAGGTGACCCAACTTCCGAAGACCATAAGTCATCACCAATTGACCCGATTGACTATTATAACCTCATTCCAGAAAGGCCACGAAGCGCTCTATAACCTTGAATCATGCAAGCACTTGTGTCCCAATCTTTTGACCTCATCTGAGGCCTCTAAAGCCTTCAAAACTGAGTTCAAACTTTCTGTACCTTGTTGCCAATACCAAAAATCTTCAATATCTACTAAGCTAGACTTGATTTGTCAATGAAACTTTATTGGCAGGCTAATATGACCAAAATGAACCTCCAGGGAAGAAATCAGAACATTTTGAGATTGGATGACCAACTTACTAAAATAGAAAGTTTCTATAAATAGCAGCTCTGCACAAGATAGCCCTCATTGAATACAAAAACATAAATATTTTTAGGTGATGCAAGATTGTTGTTACACCCGGTATGCTCCTACATCAATATCATTAATACTTTAGATAGTGATGAAAATACCATAAATGTTATCGTGGTAAAAGAGAAGCCAAGGGAAGCAACATCTAATGTTGTAACTAGGGGGTAGGCATAAAAAATTACTCTATCTAGAAATTCCCCAAGAATTGTTCTACCAAATCAAACTTCATCTTCATCATCAAAATAATATAATTTGGTAGACCAATTGCAAAGAACCCCTGCTCAAATCTCTATTTTGGAATTGCTCAAGCTCTCACCAACTCAAAAGGAGATTCTAGAAAAAGCCTTGGTAGAGACTAATGTGCCTCTAAATTTAGATGCAGACAAATTTCAAAACATGGTAGGACATCTTATTGCACCTCATTTCCTATCTTCTTTAGAGCAAGATGAAATGTCATTAAACCACCCACAAAATTTGCCTTTGCATATAAAGGTTCTAATCCATAAGCATGAGCCGACTTGAATATTTGTACCCTAAACTTGGTAAAGGCCTTAGGATTTTTTGAGGAGGCTATTGACCCAAAGAAAAAGATAACCATAAAAGCCTATAATGATGAAGAGAGAGCTTCTAAGGGTGTCATAATACTTCCTATTAGAGTTGGTCCAATGTAGAAAGAAACCATTTGCCAAGTCCTAGACCTAAAGTTGACTTACAATATTTTTTTAGGGAGACCGTGGATCCATGAAATGTAGGTCGTGCCTTCGACTTACCACCAATGTCTCAAATTCCCCTATCTAGGACATGAAATCATGGTAAGCAGGGACTCAAACCCCTTTCAATATTGTAATAACATGAAGCCTATCAATTATTCCTTAGTCCCACATAATGCAGAAGGGTCTATTCCTCAAAGAATAGAGCAAGGTCAAAGTTCAAAGGATCTTCCATCTTTGAAGGGAAAAGAAAAAGAATAAAAAGAAATTGTTGTTGAAAATAACTGAAGTTCTACTAACCAAGCTACATCGACAAAAGGAAAAGAGAAGGTTAGTGAGGAGAGTACTAATGAGAAGCAGAAAGAAGACCAAAAATAGATCCATTCAAATTTACACCAAAGATGCTCATTGCCAAAAAAATGGATCATATGATGAAAATTTTTGAAAAGCAATGTCAAATTAAACAAAAAGGAGTAGGTGAATACTCCTTATCCATGATGGATTTATGCTTATCTCCCAAATCATATGGAAATCCATCCAATATACCTCATAATACAATGATCACTTTGTGAGTGCAAATACATCTTCATTCATGGAGGAAGAAGACAATGAAATCCTAAATTGGCTATGTAAGGATGACGAATCAAGTGCACATGAAAAGCGCATCCAAAATGTAAGCATTCCCACATATCAATATGGGAAAGGATTTCAAATCATGTAGAAAATGGGATACAAAGGACAAGGACATTTAGGAACAAGAAACAAAGGACTCATTGATCCCATTTAGATGACATGGAGAGATAGCAAAGAAATGACTAGATTACGATACCTAGAACAAGGGTACACTCAAAAGAACTATCCTAAGGTTTATGACCAAATTTTACAATTAGGTTCTCAAAGTGATGAGGATTAAAACAATTGGGAATGGGAATCTTTATCAAGTGAGTCATGTCAAGATAAGGAAGTTGATGTCATCCACACCTATACCCCTAGCAAAGGAAAGGAAAAAGCCTTAGAATCAAATCAGAATCAAGCCTCAAGTTCTAGTCAAGTGTTCTTAGATAATGTCCCAATTCAAAGGATTGAAATAAATCAATGGGTAGGAGAACCCTGCGTACCATCATGGAGACCTACTATGGAAGAATCTATCATTAGGTTTAATCCATGAGATTTTTATCGAATAGAAACCTTAGAGGATTCTAGTGAGGAGGATTTTGACCCTAGTTCTTTAGAACATCTTGAAGAAGCACATATTAAAAATTTAAGCGATACAATTTTTGAACCTTCAAACGAAGTCCTATCCCTAAACCCCCTTGAACTAAACCAAAGCATTGATCCTTTGACCCTTATTTATTTGAAATTACTCGAATGAGATTCCATTGAACCTACCATTCTCCCTACATTTTTGAATGATAACTTGGTGTCACAATACCTAAATGTGGTTGAGCCTTCTTCTACCATGGAATATTAGGAAGAAGTGACAAAGGAAAGTATCCAAACTCTCAGTTCAATAAAAAGTGAAAAAAAATAAAAAATAAAACAAAAAAATGAAAGAATCTAATGTTGAAAACCACATTGTGGCAACATTAGATCAAAAAGAGAAAGAAATAAAGAATGATTCCAAAGGTGAAAACCCAATAGAGGCACCTAAGGAAGGGAGTTTGGATACTTTACCCGAGCACTATGAAGAAAGATATCCTATCTTGATTGAACTAACAGAGAAAGTGAATATTGGGTCAAAATCAAAACCGAGGATCATACACTTAGCAACATCTCTATCTAGTGAAGAAAGAAAGGACTTCATCAAAATTTTCAAAGAAAAAAAAATCAATTTTGCATGGTCGTATGATGATATGCTAGGATTATATCCAAATTAAATCATGCATCATTTGAACATAAAAGAAGGAGTAAGACCAGTAAAGCAGAAACTAAGGAAGATGTATCCTCGCATAGCTTTACTTGTAAAAGTGGAGTTGGAAAAATTGTTGAAGTTGGGTTTATAAGAGCCATTGATTATGCCCAATGGATTTCAAACATTGTGCCAGTTTCAAAAGAAGACAAATCTATCAAAATTTGCACAAACTTTAGGGATCTCAATCTTGCATGTCCTAAAGATGACTTTATGTTACCAAGCATAGATGCCATCGTGGATCTGACAGCAGGATATTCAATGTTCTCACTTATGGATGGGTTTAGTGGTTATAATCAAATAAAGATAGCACCTAAATATCAAGACAAGACAACATTCACATGTGCATGGGGGACATTTTGTTGGAATGTTATGCCTTTTGGTCTAGAGAACGCCAGAGTAACCTATCAAAGAGCCATGACGACCATATTCCATGACATGATGCATAAGTTCATGGAGGACTATGTAGATGATATACTTGCTAAGTCTCACTCAAGAGAAGAATATCTACCCATTTTAGAGAAAATATTTGTAAGATTGGAGCAATTCAAAGTAAGGTTAAATCCGAAAAGTGTGCATTTGGTGTTCAATCAGGAAAGCTACTAGGGTACATTGTTCTAGCAAAAGGAATAGAGGTAGACCCTACCAAAGTCAAATCAATCATGGAAATGGAGGCACTGAGAAACATAAGTCATATGAGATCTCTTCAAGGTAGGATCCAATCCATTCGAAGGTTCATCTCTCAATTAGCAGAAAAGTGCCATAATTTCACTCAACTCCTTCATAAAGACATAGTTTTTAAATGGGATGAGAAATGTGAAGAAGCTTTCAACTTGTTGAAGAAATAGCTAATGAATCCTCCAAATTTTATGCCACCTATAAGAGGCAAGCCTTTAATTATATACATTTCAGTGATCGAACATTCATTAGGAGCACTCATAGCTCAAGAGGATGGATCAAGAAAAGAAAAGGCCATATACTACATAAGCAAGATTTTGGTAAAATATGAGTTGAATTATACCTTCATTGAAAGAGCATGTTTGGCCATATTTTTTGCTTCCCAAAAATTAGGCCACTATATGTTATTCCACAAGATTTGACTCATTGCAAAGATTGATCCCTTGAAATATCTTCTTAGAAAAAAAAAATTGAATGGGAGACTAGCCAAATGGGTCATGGTGCTAAGTGAATTCGACATAGAATATGTGGATCATAAATCTATCAAGGGCCAAGTCATAGCTGATCAATTATCAGAATCACCATTACAAGATGACCATCCAATACAAGTGAAATTTCCAGATTCTGAAATTGTAAATGTTGAAGCAAAAACATGGCAATTATATTTTTATGGTTCTTATACACAACATGGATCAAGAGCTGGCATACTTTTGATTACTCCTCAAGGGTCTACAATTATAAAATCATACAAATTGATATTCCCATGCACAAATAATATAGCTGAGTATGAAGCATTGGTCATTGGGATAAAACTTACATTAGAATGGAAAGTGACAGAGCTACAAGTCTATGGAGATTCACAATTAGTTATCAATCAAATTAATGATGAATATCAGACTAAAGATGACAAGTTGATACCTTACAAAAATATGGTTGAGAATCTCAAGAAGTACTTCACTCTCATCACATTTGAGCAAGTCCCAAGAGAGAAGAATAAAGTAGCAAATGCAATGGCAACTTTGGCATCACTTCTCCAAATACAAGATCAAACTGCCAGATATAAATTCCTGGTAGAAGAAGTTGAGAAACCCGCATTTGACCCTACCCATCCTCATACCATTTTTTTGCTAACTAGACATCAATCACCTTGGTATGGAGCCATTTATATCTACTTAAAAGACCAAATCCTACCTATGGACCAAAACATGAATCAAAAGAAAATCTTTATATGCCAAGCCTCTCGTTATACCTTAATATCTGACACATTATATCATAAAAGTCTAAATGGAATGCTTCTAAGATGTCTAGAGAAAGAGGAATTAGATATAGCCTTACGAGAAATTCACAAGGGGATTTTTGGGTCACATTCGAATGGTTTAACCCTAGCTAAGAAACTTCTTAGGATAGGATATTTTTGGCCTACCATGGAGAAGGATGCTTATCACTTTGCTAAAACTTTTTGAAAGTGTCAATATCATGGGAACTTGATCCAGGTACCAACAGAAGAGGTTCATCCTATGACAACACCTTGGCCATTTTATCAATGGGGTTTAGACTTAATAGGAATGATTTATCCACCATCTTCAAATGGTCATAAATTTATCATCACTGCAATAGAGTACTTTACCAAATGGGTGGAAGTTGTACCCTTGTCAACTGCTACAGGAAAACAAATATCCTTATTTATTCTAAATCACATAATATGTAGATATGGTGTCCCTCATGCCATCATAATTGACAATGCCAAACACTTCAAAAACAAGGATTTGAAAGAGCTATGCACAAAATTTTAAATGATACATCACTCATCTTCAATATATCACCCCCAAGGTAATGGACAAGCAGAAGCAACAAATAAGAACATCTTAAAAATATTGAAGCGAACCATGGATAATTCAGGTAGAGATTGGCATATACAAATAAACCCAACCTTGTGGGCTTATAGGACAAGTATCAGAACACCAACATGAGCTACACCATTTTCCTTAGTCTTTGGAACAGAAGCAGTTTTACCTTTGGAGGTAGAACTTCCATCTTTAAGAGTATCTCTACATGGTTTGATAAGTGAGGAAGATTATAGAGTTTCTACATTGCATGAACTAGAAATGCTACATGAAAAAAAAAAACAAGCCTTTGATCACTTGAAATTATATCATAACAGAATGTGAAGGACCTATAACAAGCATATCAAGTCAAGAACATTCCAAATAGGTGACTTAGTTTTGCGATAAAATCCCAAAAATCAAGCAAAAAGAGAAAAGAAAGGAAAATGGGAAGCAAATTGGTTAGGACCTTTTGTGATCATTTTTTCTTTTGGGACAGGCACCTATAAGTTAGTTGATTGTGATGGAGAAGAATTGCAAGAACCTATCAATAGCATTCATCTAAAAAGGTTCTACACATGAAGCATATGAAAAGGATAAAGAAAAAAAGTATTAGAAAATCAGATGGAGAGCATCCTATTTATTGTATATAGTCAAAAGAGATCTTGAAAAATACCAAAAACATTGAAAAATAGAAAACAAATCATAAATGCAGAAAAGATAAAAAAAATAGTGAAAATTGAGCATGAAGAAAGCCAAAAAAATTCATATATGATCCTCAAAAAGATGTTGTCTTGGTGAAAACCTAGCAAATAGGCACCTTGATGATATGAAAAGAAAAAGATTGAAAAAAAAGAGAAAGTACAAAAAAATCATAAAAGAGAAAAAGTGCCTTGGTGAAAACGTAGCAAATAGGTGCCTTGGTAGCAAAAAAAGGAAAAAAGCTTTAAAAAATAGAAAAAGAAAGTAAGATCCATTCAATCAATGAAAACCTGGTAAATAGGTGCCATTAAAAGTCCAAGTTAGTCACATACCTAGCAGTCATCCTTGTCAATATTGCATTCGCCAGCATTTGTATATATCGCATAATAAAACCCCATAGTTACATTTACAAATACCTAAAGATTTTGGTCACCTAATCTGCAAATTGTCCTAAGTCCCACAAATGTAATCATATCAAACTAGGGGTAATCTTCTCTAAAGGAGGAAGGATTCATCAAAAGAAAACTTCAATCAGTCATCGAATCAATTCATCAAAATGCAAGTGAAACACTCAATCAAATCCTAACTCTAATCCATTTTGAACTAGACACAAAATTTGATCCAAAATGTTACACGACCCTATCTTTATCTGGATTAAAACTATGAAATGGATGGAGCTACACTTGAAATATGGATTTGAAAAACATTGCAATTTTTTTTCTAAAGTGTTGACTTGATTGATGAAATCATGTCTTTCTAGCGAATTCGATGAAAGTTTTTAAACTAGACAAGCTATGATGAAAGCATGATATTTTATTGATTTCTGAATGACTGTCTTAATATCAAAGTTTTAAAGCATGTATTATTTGTCTAAGGATGTGATCATCAAAGAATCATCGAGGACTTGTACATACGATGAAACTAATATTTTTGTTTGTTTACGCAAAAGGATACCTTGGATATTTTGATGCTCAATATCATAATACCAAAATCCACTTGCAAAATATAATCTGACACAATTGGTATTCACACTCTCATGATTGAATTTAATCAGTGAAAGTCATACCACAAGATGGGAAAGCAATGTAAGAGGTAAAATAAGTATTCATATCATCATGGTTGAACTAGTCATGATGGTACCAAATTCAGGATTCCAAAAACTAATCAATGATGAATATAAGCCCAAATTTTTGAAAAAAGTGACAGTTAGTTGCATATATCTTAGATTAAATGCATTTAAAATATTTTCCTTTCTTAGCCTAAATAAAAAAACTAAATTGCAAGAGGAAAATAGAAAGGGGGTGTAGCCAAATAAAAAATAAAAGGAACATCAAAAACTCTATGTGATCGAGTGTGTTGGAAATCCAAAATAAAAAACAAGGGTTATCTTTGTTAGATTCATGTTATCTTGCATTCTTTTAGGACTTTCCACCCTAAAAGTATAATTAGATCTTTGCATTAGTTTGCATTCATTTTAATCTAAGTTCATTACGTTTAGCTTGCATCAAACTTACATAAAGTTAATTGCATTAGGTTACATTCATTTAAAAATCCAATTCAATTAAGTTCTTTGCATTAGGTTGCATTCATTTTAAAACTTCAAATTCATCAAGTAGAATTGCATTAGGTTCATTCATTTTAAAAATCCATATCATTTAGTGTGCATTCTTCAAAAAATCATTCATATTAAATCCATTAAGTGCATTTACCATTGCATTCATTAATTAAAGATCATTGCATCCATTATATCATTTCATTCAAATAGACATAAATTCATCATTAGGTGCATATCATTTAGTTCGTTCAAAAACATTGCATATTGCATCATTCATCTAAATAACATTTAGAATCATTAATCATTAAATAACCATAACCATTATTCATTACATCATATAGGTCCATCACATTTTACATCACATTTACATACCATGAATCCATTACATACATATCCATTACATATATCCATAATATAAAAAATAAATATATCCATATGCGTCATTACATCACATTATTCATTAAATCATTACATCATCATCTAACACATTTATATATCATTTGCATCCATAAAGCATCAAATATCATAAATCATATCATAAATTCATTCTGCATCCATTCACCTATTTCTATGTCATTAATAAGACAACCGTTTAAGCATAACTAGAACGTGTGCATCCATATCATAAAACTGCATTCTGAAAACCATAAAACAAAGCATATAGGAGATAGAATCATATAGACCTGCATATCATAGAAAAATACCTGAAAAATGAGATCCAACACATAATGACATCACATAAAGTAAATCTATAAATTGAGAAATTAAATTCTATAGTATCATCATAAAACATCAGGAAATCAAAGTCCATCAAGGTATCAACAAGTATCAAAGCATAACATAAAAACATCAACTGATCAAAAGAATAGAACAGAGTCCAATGTCTCGATATAAAAAATGGGATCATTATGTACATGAATAAAAGAATATATATCATATCAATATCAGTCAACTGGCTGAGCCACCAGCACCATCATGACTAGGATTAGTATCAGGAGGTCTACTCGAACTAGCCTGTAGCCCATGCTGACTCATACTGCTATCTAATCTGAGACACATTTGACTATAAGGATCGAACATCTGATGCAGCCATCGGAGCCTCTGAACTGGGAGCCTATGAAGGAGGAGTCTGTGGTGGAGCCATAGAAGAAGATGGAATAGAAGAAGATGGTATGGAAGATAATGGAATAGAAGAAGATGGCATGGAAGACAATGGAATGAAAGGCAGTGGAATGTAAGATGATGGAATGGATAAAGATGGAATGAATGAAGAAAAAGATGGCATCATAGAAGAAGCAGGAGCCTGTACTGGAGGAGCCTGTGGTATAACCTATGGAGGAGCCTGTGGAAGAGGAGCGTGTGCTGGTCTTCCCTGTGCCTGATCTAATAAAATCTATGTAGCCTGAGCATCAATATAATTAGCTACCTACACATCCACCTATCTCTGACATCAAACCCTATGATGGCCCTATCTGGCTGCAGGATCCATGGAAACCCGATGCAAAACTCTATCCACACCACCACCCCTAGGAGGAATAGGTGTGACAGTAATCACTGGTATCACAACTCTACCTCCTGCAACCACTTGCCTACCCCGCCATCCCCAATGACCTTGTTTATGATGACCCCCACCTCCACCCCCATCCCTACCATTATCCCCATCCCCACAATCATCATCTGACTCCTCAATCCCAGGCACCTGCTCTACTGGCTCTGTGAACCTTGGAAAAGGGTTCTGAGTGAACCAATCTGCATACTCATCTATCATCCCAGTATCTATAATGTGGTCTCTCATGTCCCACAATAGGTGACATACTATAATCGATCTAAGGCCCCCATAGTGAATGCTCCACCTGTACTTAGGCATACATAGCTAAACACTGAGGCATGCCCCGTGTCCGCCCATACTGTCGTAACACTCGTAAAAAGTAGAATCTCTCAATGATATGAGGAGTGCGCCCTATCATCCAGAAAGGGAAATAGATAAAAGGAAGCTCTAAAGCATCCTCAGGCCACACCTCACATCCAATGTATGGTCACCATATGACCTAATCCACATCGTCAATCATCCAGTGCTAGTAATTGAACTTTCCTAGATGGGCCTGCACTACCATGCCCTCATACATCCAGGAAAAAGGCCACCCAAGATCATGGTGATGCACAATGATAGCCCTAGTAACTCGGATGTGCTCCCATGTCCATAGCTATAACAAAATGACTCCAACAGATAGAGTCACAGAATGTCGATAAACAACTGAATGTAACTCATGGTACAGTTGCGCTAAAACACAAGAACCCCAATCAAACTGTTGGGGCTGAGCCATCAGGTCCTCAAGAATATGTCCCCAACCGATCACAAATCCATGCCCTCGGCGATCACAGAGAAGGAAGCCACCAATCAGAGCACCCAAAATTGTTGGAAGAATTGGGAAAGATGTAACTGAACCCACTGAATATGGTCATCACCAATCATCGGGTCTTGGAACACCCGCCAACAAGTTGTACCATCATAGACCTGATCATAGTACACCAACTCTCCATGTGTAGGGATGCACAAGATGCAATACACATCCTCAGGAGTGATGGTTATCTCTCCCATGGGAAAGTGAAAGGTATTATGGTTAGAGTGCCACCTCTCTGCCATAGATGTAATCAATCATCGATTCACTTGGAATCAAGGTAGGATGAGCAAGAAGGACAAACCGCATCTGCCTATGTGTCAGTGATCTAGAGTGCTCAAAGTTTCTATCGTAATGAATGGTAGAGGATACAAACCTCAAACAACCAGTGACTTAAGCACAACCTGCAAAAAGCAAGTTTCAATCACATCAGTTTCGAAAACAATATCTTTTGAATCATCCTAAGTCAATCAAACATTTAAAAAATATCAAACCACAATAAATTTTCCTGATTCTATTTAGAGAGGATGGAAAATTTATCATCATCCATCATCTAAATCGAGATTGACAATAAAAAATTCAAACTAAATTGAGTTAAACTGACATCCTATGACTTGCTAGTAAATCAGGTTTTTTACCTAAGCCAATCAACTGATTGATGAGACTGAACAGTTTGGAAAATTGACAAAGTCATTTTCATTTTTTTTCTCCTAATAGGGTGAAAGCGCTATTTTAAGGATTAAAAGCACTGAAAGGAAAAAGCACAACTAAAAATATTGAAAGTGTAGCTAAAAAATTGTGAAAGCATTGTTCTAAGGTGTAAGCGCAAAAAAACCTTATACGTACTAAAAGAAACACTATACACACTATGGAAAACATCAAAAGTGCAATTGAATTTGAAAGCACTAGAGAAAATATTGCATGCATAAAGAGCCCTAGTTTCAACGTGTAAACGCGCTATTTCAACATGCGGAATTGCTATTTAAATTTGCGAAAGCGCTAAAATAAAGGTAAACACACTATTAAAAGGATTCAAAGTGCTATTTTATTTGAAAAAAAGAAAAAAAGGGTTTTTACCTAGAAAAAATCAATTTTTTTCAAAATAAATGCAATAAATTCACGAAGCGAGTGTTGGAAACTGCAATTGAAACAATTTTTGTATTGTCATTGATGTCAAACCTTAATTGGTAATATTGTTGCTACTTAGGAAAGTACTATATCTATTTGAGTGTTGCTAAGGGGATAGGCAAGGTTGGTAACAATAGCACCTAGGGAAATGTTGAGTTATCTTGATACTACAAAGTGTACTTGACTATGTTGTACAATGATGAGATAATGTATTGTTTATCTTAGTAAGACTAAAGACTAAACTGGTAGGCTTGACCAAGCAAAGAATGGAGAAATCATGTTTAAGCCAAGAAATGTTAGTGTTGACCGAGTCAGTGTATGCCGAGAAAAATTTTAGTGTCGACTGAACAACAGTTAATTGCCGAGGAAGACAATATAAGTTGAGGAAACATTTCTAGTAATGACTGAGCTTTCTACATGAAGACCGAGTAATTGATCACGGTATTGACCGAGCATCGGCATTTTTATATTTGAAGAGAATTTAGTTTTGGAGCTAACATTGTTGAATTCTTGGATTATGTAAAACATGTTGACTTTATTTATTGATTGTTTTAAAGCATTAAATGCATTGTAAAACATTTTATTGTAAATCTTTAAGAGATTTGAGATGATTCTAGAAATGAAGCCGGAGAACATGAAGCGGGTAGATTCAATGAATCTGACCTAACCCTAAGATCTATGAATGAGATTGAGTGGCATAAGATGAGTTAACCTAATTGAGGAAAGTATTAAGGGAACCTGAGCATTAGATATGCACGTGCATGGGTGAAAAAGAGAATGTTGGAAGATCAGTAAATTTTTATTGACTGTATAAGCAAAAAAGGCTGAAGGAGAATTGTGGTGGTTGCTTGAAGAAAAGTTTCGAGCAGATCAGAGATGGAGATGGCAAAGTTTCAAAGTCAATAAACTAGCATTAGTGTACGAAATCAGATCTGATATTTGCAAAGTGAGTTGTATGTTTTTCAGATAAATATTGTTGCTACTTTCTAACCATTGTAACAGTCAAAATCCTTTTAACAGAGGTTGACCTAACAGTCATATGTTAAATCCTTTGAACAAGGTTGCATTCTAATGGAGTGCATGTAAGTCCTATGACAAGGCTCACTTTTAACAGGGTGATTGAAATCCTTTAACCGGGTCACACCTAACAATGTGTATTGTAACCTTTGACAGGGTTGGCTTTTAACCGAGCTCACTTTAGAAGAGTGAAAATAATAGTAGCATGTTACAAAGTGGTTTTTCCCACATTGGGTTTCCACTATAAATCCTGGTGTTAATACTTGTGTGAATGTTTTAGTTTGAACATTTATGTGTTTTACAAGTTAAGTTACAGCTGGGTAGTGGATTGCATTGTTATATGTTTCTATTATTGAATCAGTGATGACCGAGTTTGTTTTGGTTATTGGATCTGATTTAAGGAAAAAAATTTAAGTTTGTTTTATACATCAGGACCTGAGAACAACTGATTCACCCCCCCCCCCCCCCCTCTGTTGTTCTAAATCATATTAACAATTGGTATCAGAGCTTTGTTTCTTATTATTAGTGTTTACATAAATCAAGTTTAAAGGGGCTTGAAGAAAATTTGAAGCTGAATAAGAAAAACTTCCCTGCATGGAAAAGCTTGATGAAGTTGCATCTAGCCGGTATTGGTGACTCTACAAAGTACTACATTGAGAATGGCTATGTCTCACCTGTTGCACCTTTGACTGCTGAAGAAATGAGAGCTAAGCAAGAACATAATCAGGCAATGCTGGAAATTGCATCTGCCCTAAGCTATCCAGAATTTGAGGACATTAAGGATTGCACAACTGCTAAGGAGATGTGGGACTCTCTTACAAGGATCTATGGTGGTGAATTAAATGTACTAAAAGTAAAGGTTGAGAGTCTTAGAGGTAAGTTTGATGAAATGAGAATGCAAGAAGGTGAAAACATTGCACAATATTGTGGTAGAATAAAAGAAGTTGTGAATGCTATTAGAGGAGAAAATGCGGTTATTGATGATGAAACTATAATTGGGAAAGTACTAAGAACCATGCATCCTATATATGCTATTAAGATCTCAGCTATTCGGAAATCTAGATGCAACTCTACTAATGTGCTTACTTTGGAAAGTTTGGTTGGTAAGCTGATTGCTTTTGAACTCTCTAACTATGATAATTTCACTGTTGGAAGCATTGGTAATGTTGAATCTGCTTTCAAGTCACAACTAGTTCTGAACAAGCCAAAGAAAGAGAAAGAAAGATGCATCAGTGAAAGTGAAAGTGACAGTGACACTTCTGATGAAGAACTGGAAGATCTAGAAGCTCTTATGGCTAGAAGACTAAGAAGAGGAAAAGGAAAGTATAGAGGTAAAATCCCTATTATATGTTTTGCATGTAATAAAGTTGGTCATATAGCTACTAGATGTCCTGACAGGAAGGATAAAGATGATGAAAGAAAAAGAAAACACAAAGACATAAGAGATGACAAAAGCTACCGAAGGAACAAGGACTACAAAGGAAAAGGTAAGAAATCTTGTTACATTGTTGAAGAAGAAATTGATACTGATACTGATGATTTTGAAATTGAGGTAGTCTATGTTGCAATGAAAGATGAATCTAATGAGGATGAGAAAACTACATTGATATCCTATGTGAACAAGAATGATAAATGGATTATTGATAGTGGTTGTTCACATCACATTACTGGTGACAAAAATAAGTTTGAGACCTTACATCATTACAAAGGTAAAAGTGTAAAATTTGGTAATGATGCACCATGTCCTATTAGAGGAAAAGGTTTGATTAAACTAACTGATAAGATATCTTGTGAAAATGCATATTGGGTTGAAGGTCTTAATTATAATTTCTTAAGTGTTGCTCAGCTCAACAAAATTGGTTACCGAGTGGAATTTCATCACAAGCAAGCTAAAATATTTGATGCTACTGGAGAACTAATTGGAAGTGGAGATCAGACTAGAGGTAACTTGTTCTATCTTGACCTATCTGAAGAAACATGTTTAATTGCACAACTTGATGATATTTGGTTATAACATAAAAGGCTATGTCATGTTAACTTTGACAATCTAGTAGAGATAAGTAAGAAGAAAAAGGTAAGAGGTCTACCTAGATTGAAGAAACCTGAGAATGTGATGTGCAAGGAATGTCAGTTAGGAAAGATGACAAAGTCAATTTTTAAGAGAAAATCCTTTACTTCTGAGAACATTTTAGATTTGGTTCATACTGACCTTTGTGGACCTATGGGTGTACAAAGTTACTGTGGTGCTAGATACTTTATCTTATTTGTTGATGATCATACTAGGATGATGCATGTAATGTTTCTAAAAGAAAAATCTAAAGCTTTTCAATCCTTTAAGTTGTATTTGGCTAAGGTTGAGAAGGAGATGGGTAGGAACCTGAAATGTCTTAGATCTGACCGAGGTGGAGAATGTACATCAAATGAATTCAATTTGTTTTGCAATGATAGAAGAATTAGAAGACAGATGTCTACACCTAGAACACCTCCACAGAATGGTATAGCAGAAAGAAGAAACAGATCTATCTTGGGTTGTGCAAGGACATTGTTGATTGAAAAGAATGTAGCACAAAAATACTAGAAAGAAGCTATAAGCACTATTGTCTACACTCTTAACCAAGTATAGATCAAGAAAGGTACAAATCTGACACCCTATAAATTATGGCATGGGCATGCACCAAGTGTTAAATACTTTAGAATCTTTGGAAGTAAGTGCTATATATTAAAAGACACTAGGAATGGAAATTTTGATGCTAAGAGTGATGAAGGCATATTCCTAGGATATTCCACAAAAAGTAAAGCTTATAAGTGTTTGAACTCTAACACTAACAAAATTGTGGAAAGTGTGAAAGTCAAAATTGATGAGTATGCAAAAAGAAATGAAGCTGACAACAAAAGAGAACTAGAAGATTATAGATCTTTTGTGTACATTGAGGAAGAAGAAGAGGTAAGTAACAAACTTGCACCTGATGTCGAGTCTTAGGTAAGCAATGTCGAGCAATAGACAGATGTTGTCGAGCATCAGGAAAACAATACCGAAAGAGAATAAGAACATGCCGAGCTATAAGAAAATGATGTCGAGTATCAGGAAGAGGTTGTCGAGCATTCAGAAGATGAATCTGACAATCTTGTTGGGGAACCTGATGAAATAGAGGAGAGAAGAGCTAAACCTATTTTGGAAAAAGATGTAAGAAGACATGACAAGCCTGAATAGATAATTGGAGACAAAAATGTTGGAATACAGACCAGAAGTAAGACTAAGGATCCAACATGCCTACTGTGTGAATTTGAACCTAAGTCAACTAGTGAGGCATTGGAGAATGGAGACTAGATACAAGCAATGAATGAAGAGATTGACTAGATTGAAAAGAATGATACTTAGACTCTAGTGCCGAGACCTGAAAACAAAAATGTTATAGGAACAAAGTGGGTGTTTTAGAATAAGATGAATGAAAATGGTGAAATAACTAGGAACAAAGCTAGGTTGGTATGCAAAGGCTACACACAAGAAGAAGGAATAGATTATGGGGAGACATTTTCCCCTATAGCTAGATTGGAAGGAGTAAGAACTCTACTTGCATATGCTACTTATAAATATTTCAAGGTATATCAAATGGATGTCAAGTCTACATTTTTGAATGGTATACTAGAAGAAGAAGTTTACATAGAATAGCCAGAAGGTTTTATTGATCCAAACAAAAGACACATGGTGTGCAAACTGAACAAAGCACTATATGGATTGAAACAAGCTCCCAGAGCATGGTATGAGAGGTTACACAACTACTTGATACAGATTGGATTTTCAAGAACAAATGACACAAGCAATCTATACATGAAGGATGAAGAAGGTAAAGGTATCCTGTTGGCAAAAAATTTTGTGGATGACATTATTTTTGGTGGACAAGATGCATTGTGTAAAAGATTTTCAAATGAAATGCAAACTAAATTTGAAATGAGCATGTTTGGTGAGATCAAATTATTTGTTGGTGTACAAGTATATCAGAGGAAGAATATAATTTTCATTACACAGTCTAAGTATGTTAATGAAATACTGAAAACTTTTGGGATGGAAGATGCTAAACTAGTAAGTACTCCTGTGGTTACTGGACAAAAGTTATCTAAGAATGATGATGCTGCAGAAGTGAATCAGACTTTGTACATATCCATGATTGGAAAATTGTAGTATGTTGTACATAGTAGACCAGATATTGCACTAGTTTTTGGGATTATGGAAAGATTCTCTACCAATCCTAAGGAAACACACATGATGGTTGTGAAAAGAATTATGAGATACTTGAAAGGAACTGCTGACTATGGTCTATATTATGAGAAGGATGAAAAATTTGAACTTAGAGTTTATACAGATGCTGATTGGGCAGGAAATGTAGATGACAGAAAGAGTACTAGTGGTGGAGCTTTCTTTCTTGGATAGAGATTAGTCTCCTGGACAAGAAAGAAACAAAATTGCATTTCCCAATCTACTGTCAAGGCCGAGTATGTTGTTGCTGCAGTAAACTGTTCAAATTTGGTATGGATAAAACAATTGTTGATAGGCATGAAAGAAGAAATCACTGAACCTGTTGTTATTTTCTGTGACAACACAAGTGCTATCAATATTTCTAAGAATCCAGTGATGCAAACTAAGACCAAGCACATAGCAATCAAGTATCACTACTTGAGAGAATTAGTACAAGATAAAGAATTCTGAATGGAATATGTGAATACAAAAGAACAATTAGTAGACATATTCACTAAAGATTTACCCAGAGAAGCTCATGAGTATTTGAGAAGTCAATTAGGGGTCCTTCCCCTAACTGAGGCTGCCTAGTCAAGCTAGGAGCACTACATCAAATATGCTACAACGGAATATTTGACAAATTGATGCAGAAGATTGTCACACTTTAGGACTGGCCTAGAGTTGTGAAAAGGAGCAAAGACAAGAAATTAGTCATAAGAAAGATGACAGAGGGAGAAATACTGAGCTGCACAAATATTATCTACATCTGATGGATGTATGTTTTAGTTGCTACTTTGGCATTTTTGTCAAAGAGGGAGATGAACTGATATGATAACACATGACACTGAAAAGTAAGGGTGATGAACTAAAATGAAGGATCAGGATACAGGGAGATCTGAATACTTCTGATGGTCAAAAAAGTGAGGCTTATAGGATTCTGAATCAGAATGAAGCTAAGGATATTATAAATAATTCTTTGATGAACAAATAAGTTTTTGGATTGGTTGGTAATCCATGTGTTATTCAGGTGATATCATATGGTGTTGCCATCAATGCCAAAGAGGGAGATTGTTGGAAACTACAATTGAAACAATTGTTGTATTGTCATTGATGTCAAACCTTAATTGGTAAGATTGTTGCTACTTAGGAAAGTACTATATCTATTTGAGTCTTGCTAAGGGGATAGGCAAGGTTGGTAACAATAGCACCTAGGGAAAGGTTGAGTTATCTTGATACTACAAAGTGTACTTGACTATGTTGTACAATGATGAGACAATGTATTGTTTATCTACTGAAGACTAAACTAGTAGGCTTGACCGAGCAAAGAATGGAGAAATCATGTTTAAGCCAAGAAATGTTAGTGTCGACCGAGTTAGTGTATGCCGAGAAAAATTCTAGTGTCGACCGAACAACAGTTAATTGCCGAGGAAGACAGTATAAGCCAAGGAAACATTTCTAGTAATGACCGAGCTTTCTACATGAAGACCAAGTAGTTGATCATAGTATTGACCGAGCATCAGGATTTTTATATTTGAAGAGAATTTAGTTTTGGAGCTGACATTGTTGAATTCTTGGATTATGTAAAACATGTTGACTTTATTTATTGATTGTTTGAAAGCATTAAATGCACTGTAAAGCATTTTATTGTAAATCTTTAAGAGATTTGAGATGATTCTAGAAATGAAGCCGGAGAACATGAAGTGGGTAGATTCAATGAATCTGACCTAACCCTAAGATCTACAAATGAGATTGAGCGGCATAAGATGATTTAACCTAATTGAGGAAAGTATTAAGGGAGCATTAGATATGCACGTGCATGGGTGAAAAAGAGAATGTTGGAAGATCAGTAAAGTTTTATTGACTGTATAAGCAGAAAAGGCTGAAGGAGAATTGTGGTGGTTGCTTGAAGAAAAGTTCTGAGCAGATCAAAGATGGAGATGGCAAAGTTTCAAAGTTAGTAAACCAACATTAGTGTATGAAATTGGATCTGATATTTGGAAAGTGAGTTGTATGTTTTTCAGATAAATATTGCTGCTACTTTCTAACCATTGTAATAGTCAAAATCCTTTTAACAAAGGTTGACCTAACAGTCATATGTTAAATCCTTTGAACAAGGTTGCATTCTAATGGAGTGTATGTAAGTCCTATGACAAGGCTCACTTTTAACAGGGTGATTGAAATCCTTTAACCGGGTCACACCTAACAATGTGTATTGTAACCTTTGACAGGGTTGGCTTTTAACCGAGCTCACTTCAAAAGAGTGAAAATAATGGTAACATGTTACAAAGTGGTTTTTCCCACATTGGGTTTCCACTATAAATCCTGGTGTTAACACTTGTGTGAATGTTTTAGTTTGAACATTTATGTGTTTTACAAGTTAAGTTATAGTTGGGTAGTGGACTACATTGTTATATGTTTCTATTATTGAATCAGTGATGACTGAGTTTGTTTTGGTTATTAGATCTGATTTAAGGAAAAGTTTTTAAGTTTTTTTTATACATCAAGACCTGAGAACAACTGATTCATCCCCCCTCTCTGTTGTTCTAAATCATATTAACAGTAATTTCATAGGGTACATACCCGAGGTCCATAGGTTGGTGGCCGATGATATCGACGCCCATGCTCAAATCTATGTTCTCAAATTAGGATAACCATCGCAATCAGCTCAGAGAAGTCAGAGAGAAAATTCAAATAACAAAGTGAAAATGAATGGTAAAATTAACTTTTTACCCCTATATATAGGCCTTTTTGACATAAAAAGGGCATCTTTGACAAGAAAGTGACCAAGGACCCAAATTTTTCACAAAATCAGCCATATCAGGGGCATTTGTCATCAAACAAATGCAAAATCATTATCGAAAATGAAATTGAAATTCATTATAAATTGACCTATTTAACGCAAAATGACTTAAATCATCAACTTTTACAAACAACAATCAAATTTCATTTCATTTTCGAGGGGGCGTACACTCAAATAATCAGGAACGAGATCAGTATTATCAAATCAAGGGCACAACCATCAAATCAGAGCGTAATCTTTTATCAAAAAAAATTTCACTTATCAATCGAAAGGGACATCAAACATCGAATCAGATCGAACCAAGTACCATATCAACAAACTATCATCAAATTGACCATCAGGACATCAATATCAATCAAACTTCATCAAAATCTACATCTTATACTAAACATTGTAATTGACCATCAATGAATCAGGACTTTACATCGATGAATCAGGACATTCTTTGAATCGATAGGTTGTGCATGTCAACTCAAAGAGGGGCATTTGTAATCACCGAAAATTGAACAAGATCATTTAAGTGAGAAATCAAGGCAAAAATTAATACAATTAAATGCAATTAAATCAAATCAAATCAAAATCAAAGATAAATTGCAATTGAACCTTAATCCAAATTTAATTGAAAATCAAAGGCCTTTAAATCAATTTAAACCTAATAAATCATGATTAATCAATAAATTGTACAATTAATTTAATTAATTGTATAGTTCAAACTAAATCAAATCAACCCATTTAAGGGGTACACATGGCTAAACAAATTAAATAAATTCAATTATTTAATTCGTATTTTCTCTCAACCACCAAATGGGAGGAAAATGAATCAACTAATATGAATTGAGGACCAAGCTCACATGGATTAAGCCTAAATTGAATCTCAATCACTCACTTGGAGAATGCATCTTGTCCACTCATTTTTTCTTCTTGTCCCAAGCTTTGAGGATAAAATATTTAAATGGTCTCCAAAGGTGGAACCATGGACTCAAATCTCACCTAACCTTGATCAACTCAAACTACACCCCCTACCCTTACCAAAATCTATAAAAGCAAGGCATAATTCACTCATTAATCATCCACAAATCTGAGAATAGTATCAAACCTCTCGCAAATTAGAGCTAGAAAGGTAAATTTAGAGCTAATTAGTTGTATTTTCATTTGGAATTGAACTTTTAGAATTGTTTATCATTCATTATCATTTTAGGACTGTCACTAATGGAAGCTTGCTAAGAGATTTTGCATCAACATCCCTAAATAGAGATCCATAGAGTGCCTAATTGTCAATTATTTGCTTAATTAGATTTTCTATTTGTGGTAATTTAGTTGTTATTTTGAGTTATTGATGATACTAACCTTATGAAGGTACTTTTTCTAGTACACACTTTGTGAAGGCATTTTGCACATTTATATTATGGCTTTCACCTCCTAAGTATTTGGTCGACCTTCACCCTATTATTTGGTTCATTTAGTGACCCTATCTTGGTCATTTTATTTGCAGGATTGTTTGGATTTTAAGGTTGAAGAAAAAGTGATACAAAGATTTCTATTTGTTCCTAGTTTGCATAGTGGAAACAAAGAATGCATTTATCTTTAAATAATGTGGATATGCAAGTTCGAATTGTAAACTTCCATCATTTTAAGAAGGAAAAATGAAAGGCATACATTGAGGTTTCAAGTTGTACATTTTGAAAAGAGAATGAAAGTGCTAAGGATGTTCTTTCTTATTCATGTGTTTAGTTAGTCGAATAAAATAAAAAATTTAGATTTAAATACCATGTTTGTTCATGAAAATACTTAAATTTATATTGCATTTATCAAATTTATATGCTCATTTTATATATGTGTTTTGACAAAGTTGTTTTGATATAAAAATGGAACTGCAATAATTTGAAATAGTTTCATAATTGATAACTTTTATTCCTTTTAAGAAAAAAAAAAACAACACTTAAAAATTTGTTTGCATTTATATTTATATATGTTCTTTTCCATATATGTGTTTTGCAAATTTATGTTATTGGAAATGATATTAGAATCATATAAGTAAAATATATTTTTATATTTTTAGGCTTATTGCAAAAGAAAAAAAAATATACTATCTACTTTATGCAGTTATTCTTAAAATATATTATTTTCCCATAGCTCATTATTTTTGTTTTAGATGTAAATATCTTCTTATAAAAAAAAACACAATCATGCACATCTACAATAAAAAAAAAGCAGAAATCAAGTATTCTAATAGATTCCATATTTAAAAAATTTGTATTCATATATATATATATATATATATATATATATATAGAAACAAATGAATGTGCCTATTTTAATAATTTGTACTTTTAAAAAAAAAGTATATACTTCTTAATTAAAATCAAATTTTACATACATTTATACATTGTCGAGCTATTTTAAATATGTGTGTGTGTAAAATTAAAAATAATATATAATTTCTTTTACAAAAAATAGAGAGGGAGGACAGAGGATGGCCTGAGGCCGCCCCCTCCACCCTGTGGCGGCCACGATCCCCACACACAATGGTCATGACCACTAGTGTGTGGTCAGTTGTGTCTCATGTGAGTAGCCAGATGGGCCGCCACACCCAGTGGCCACGACCACTAGAGTGTGGTCGGCTGGGCCACCGCATCGAGCAGCCACAACCACTCTGTGTGGCTAGCCGAGTTGCGGCCCTTAGGGCTGCCACACCCACACACAAATAAGGGTTTGCATTAATTTTATTTATTTATTTTTAAAAAGTTGTTTAAAAAAAACATGAACAAAATATAGATGAAGAAAAAAGAAGATGTTTATACCTATCCTTCTTGAGAGATGATTTTCTTCCATTGCCTCGTCCTTTACTTCCACATGCACAAAACAATAATAGAGGAAGACAAAAAAAAAAAAAAAAAAAAAAGATTGTTAAAAAAAAATTATAATGAGAGTTAGAAACCCTTGAAATCCTAATTTTGAATAAGGCTTAGGGTTTGGAAAACCTTGAGGGGAGATAGAGAAGTGGAAAGGGGAAATGAAATTCAAAATGAATTTTCATTTCTCTCTTATCCTCCCACTTGGATCTTGCCCTAATTAGGGCTGACTTGTATTTCATTTTTTTATTGTATTTGTTTTATTTAAGAGAGGTAGGTATTTTATTTTAGTTTGGTTATGCGTTTGTTTTCTTTTAGTTTTTTTTTTATTCATTTTATTATTTTAGTTGTAGTTAAGGTATTATTTACTTTAGGGGGGCTTTCTATTGTATTGATAAGAATCTTAATTAAAAATAGAAGATTATTATTAAACTAAGATTTTATTCTAAAGCAAAAGAATTATTATCAAGGTGAGTTTTATTATGTGATAGGGACTTAATATTTTTAAAGAGTTTAAATATCTATACAATAGATTTTATAATATTATTGTAGATAAGCTATGTATATCAAGGGGACCCTTAAACCTAAGGTTTTAATTTAATAAAAAATGGGGTCATTGTAGGGGATCAACAAATTATTAAATTTTTATTATACTTTAATTTATCATTAACTCAATATGGTCTTAGTAATGACCTAGATTTAATAATCTTGTGATTATTGCAATCCTAGAGGTAAAAACAACTTACCTGCAATGTTAATTTAGAACATTGATTATCACTATGATCGTAATAGGCTTTATTAAACCATTATTAAATGTAACTTATTAGATTTAATTATTTAAACTTAAATTAGAGATAGTCTCCACAATTGAGCTTTGAAGGCTAAACTGTATCGAGGGATGTTGACTAGCCCCTTGGGAAGAGTGGACCCCCACTTGACCAATCGCTTGTCATGATTCCCCTTGATGTTTCGGTGTTCCATGTAGGGGATTGTATATTCCACTTGTTGTAACCTTGTTAGTGAACTTAGTAAATACTTTAACCTCAATAATGTGTAGAAATAATAAATTTAACATGTTTTATAAAAAAATTATTGGTGTTTTTGCCTAAGTTTTGGGCATGACAATTAGTCCTACCATTTTGAGCATGAATTTCAATGATGGGTCCCTCTTCAAATATTCTTTCCACATCTATGTTCAATATTGCTTCATCACACCTATAGCTCCTTTTTTGTGTTGATTATTGTTCAATTTCATGTTTTTTATATAGTCTTGGTGTATTGAATCTATTCATATCAATTAATAGGAAAAACCATGTTGTATCCAACTCTTACCTACCTTTTGATTAGTTTGAAGTTGGATCAACAGTCAATCTCCACTAATAAAATATTGGGAAGGTTATAGATGAAGCTTTAATGATGATGCATTGGTAAGTTTGGAAGTTTATGAAATCATTAAACTAGCACTTGCACCAAAAGGCGGCTCAATGATTATGATGATAGTAAAAATATACTTTGAATAATATAATAGAGGGTGCAAAAATATCAATACAACATCAGTGGTAAATCTTGGCATGAATCATTATAACAATCTTAAATGTCATTCTCATCTACATCGTCAAATTTGTAGGAAACTTTTATTTCATCTCCTAAGGCCTTTCAATAGAATATCCATATATACTTGGAATGCATACTCATGCCATATTTGCACACATTAAAAGTCAAGAATGCTTATTTTTTTGCATTTATTGTATACAAATATACATACACTTATGATTGTAGTCCAACATTTTAAAACTAACTATACAAATTTTTTTAATGAAATGACTTATGCATTTTAAATTATGACTTAATCTCCTATCATAAAATTTTGACATGAAACAAACATTAGGTATGGCATATGTGATTTGTCCTCTCCCATTTGTTATGTATGTTGCTACTAATACAATTAAATTTTCATCTTATATTCAAAATGATTTTAACCTTTAATGTCATTTGTTAGGTTTGTCACATGTAAATAAAGTAGCCTATTTAAACATATTATGAATATAACTGTAATATTCTAGTTGATCCTATAGATGCCTTCTATTGTGATTCTCTAAATTTATGCAACTTAATCCTTTTGAGTTCTTATTGTTTTAAACCTAATGTCATTCCAAATCCTTGTGAAATTTCTTAAGTATATATATCTAACCACCTTCAAACCCTCATCTTATTGGTATTTCATCATGCACAATTTTGTAATATTATGAATGTGTGATTAAAATGCAATATAAATTGTCATTTTACTTTTACATATAGAAATGTTATCCCTTCTCTCTAGCATTAATCTATATACTTCATTGTGGTGTTTTTCAAGTGTCTTGCATATTTAATAATTACAATATAAATACAATTTTAATTTTTTTCTACTTCTTCATATATAAATTATAATAATTAGCTCGGAATAAAAGAAAACAAATTGAAATCAAATTAAATTAACATAATATTTTTAAATTCAAAAATATATTAGCTACCCCCCCCTAACAAAGGAGGATGTAAAGCAACATTAGAAATATCTAACCACAAACAAGGCAAAATCTACACACATATATAAAATTATATATATAATCTAGTTTGTGTAATTCAATCTCAAATGATCCACCTATTAATAAGTAAAAGACGATAAAACTAACCCAAATAAAAGAACTTTATAATAGGACAAAGATAATTATGATCCCTCTCCCATTTCCTCTTCATCACGTATTTTTTCATTTACATAAACTACTTTTCAACTTCATTTTTTTCCCCATTCTCTACCTCCTAAACTAAATAGAATTTGACATTGGATACAAATTTCACCATGATGATAAAAATCACATCTTCAATAATTTACCATTACAACATTATAATAGCACCACTTCTCTATATTTCATGTGAATAAACAAAAGGGATCACCATTTTCCCCATCTTTAATGGGATACGTCATAGATATGTTGCTCTTCATGGGAAATTTGTCTAAATCACACCCAAAACAAGACATAAAAATAATTGTTATGTTATGGTTCCTTTGGTTAATTTTACTCCAAAAATGTTTGTCATGCTAAAAAAATGTTTTTCTATATATTTTTGACAGCCTCATATTCCTTTCTTAATACAAACTGTAATTATTATTCGCATAAAACCACACTTTTCCTCTTCATGAAAATTATGGCATTATTGCTATATATTCCATAACATAAGGGTTTGTGAATATCAAAGGTGAAGAGTTATGTGTTTGAGTCACTATTAATCATTCTTCATTATTTTGGGATAGTATAAAGTTCTATAACAAGCCTAAAATGTTGGTATAATTAAAGAGAGAAACTTGCCACCAATATGAAATGTGAGGCATGGGTTGGCAGGGGAAATATCTATAAGTTGTCATAAAAAATGTAGGGCATATTAGAAAAGGTTTATTTAAACAACAATAATTTGTCCCACTTTCTATGTATCTTTCTTGTCGCTCATACTGTAAAGTACCCCGTTTGGATAGATTCCCATATTCTCCAATGAGTCCTCAATATAAGAACTATTTTTGAGACACATGATAGTTGCAAAAATAATCATGTTGATTTAAACTAGTCTTTAAGTAGATTCAATATTTCTCTCATTTGTGTTGCAAAGCTACTCTCCATTTTCAATGAGACATGCCAATGATTCCAATTTTGAGATCTTTCTCAAAGCACTTATCTGCATGAATAAATCCCAATTATTATTCCACATTCATTCAAACATACCAAACTAAATTCTAATTCCAAACGCATCCTTTATATTTGCATCATCTTGATTCATAGTCCCCTTCTCTATTCCACTTCCAATCATTCAAACCCAATCCTATCACATAAATTACTAATGCCATTATATTTCTAGTTTTTTTTGTTTCTTTAAGCTAGTAGGAACTCTGCTCATAAAAATTTGTATGATACACCAATAAATCATCTCATAAATATTGCATCATACACTACACACTTTGGAAGTTACCTATAAGATTCTATTGAGCCTTTTTGACAAACAATTTTTTACGTTTCTGTATTTTGTATGTGCACCTATGTGGATAATCATATTCATTAGTATGGTAAATTAAATGTCTTTGATTTCCCCATTTTTTACATGTCTACCAAAGCATTTCCAACTACATTTTCTAACGAAACACCCCCTCCCATTATTCTTTGATTGATGTCCATTCATATTTCCTACGAATCCATTTTGGCATAGGCGGGAATGATGATAGAAAAGGTTGTTGAATTTGGTTTTATATGTTGATTGCATTTGCTTGAAAGTTTCTAAAGCCTTTTTAGCAAGTCCATTTTGTGAATATTTTGAAATCATGACATTTAATGAAACCACAGTTCTTTGAGACATTTTGTTAAATAATTCACTGGCCTTGTTTTTTATTTCACATTTTATATACATGTTTAGCATGAAAATTGCAACAGAATCTCACAAGATTACTCTCTTCTCTATGATTTGATGGATGTTAATACCCTTTTTCCAAAGCTCCCAGTTTGGCTATACACCTACCAATTGCATTTTCTTGAAAGTCTCTATAGCCTCTTCAACAAATTCACTTTGTACATATCCTGCAATAACATGTGATGTGTTTCGGCTTAACATTTCGCATGCATATCTAGAAGAGCAGTTTCGATTGCAACATCTGATAAAATTTCTTATACTACACTAATTTATGGTAATATTAAAGATATCAGATTTTGTGGCCATGAAACTAATGATACTAATTTTTAAAATTTAATAACATTATATACGTCAAAGTCAAAAAAATTGCATTTGAAAAAAAAATGAATTACACAATAAATTCTATAAATTCTAACTATTTCACTTATTTACACTCATTGAAAATAAAAAATTCAGCCCCGATATATACAAAGGTCCATTCTTTTCAAACAAATGTTCATCAATGCACGGTTAACACACTAAACTAAAAACTAGCATATATATATATATATATATATATATATATATATATATATATATATATATATATATATATATATATATATATATATATAATACGCCGAGAGTAATCCTTCTCGAGGTGCCTATTGCACCTTGCAATTTGAAAAAAATAGGCACCTTGAGAAGGATTACTCTCGACGTATTATATATATATATATATATATATATATATATATATATATATATATATATATATATATATATATATATATATATATATATACATATATATCTATCTATCTATCTATATAGATATAGATATAGATATAGATATAGATATAGATATAGATATAGATAGATAGATAGATAGATAGATAGATAGATACATATATATATATATATATATATATATATATATATATATATATATATATATATATATATATATATATATATATATATATATATATATATATATATATATATATATATATATATATATATATATATATATATATATATATATATATATATATATATGCTAGTAGCAGTCGCAACGCAATATGGCAGACATTTTATTCTCTTCTTGCCTCCTTTGATTCAAAGTTCTACCTTGGTCTCACCATATCTACTATGAAAGAACGTAACATCAATAACCTAATCAAACTTTATATTATATATATGTAAAAATATTGTGATATTTAGAAAGAATGGATGTTACTTGTCAATTAATATGCTTTTTGATATATAGAATTGAAAGGGCACATGTCAATTTATAATACATAGTAATTTAGTTTTTATAATAGTTGTATCATGTTTAAATGCATATTTATACATATAGAATACCAATTAGCAAAATAATTTAGACAATAACAACACTTTGAGTGAAGAAATGATAAGAATTATAGATACATGGAGAAAATGAGAGCCAATATATTGTAACAATAACAAAATGAATATTTTATAATAATAATGGATATATAATGACAATTGAAATGGTCCAAAGGGCTATTTTGTGAAAACATGAGAATACATGATCTCTTATTTGGAATAGTAAACAATGAAACCCAAAAATATGTGATCCCATTTTCAGAGGTAGTGGATCTCAAACTAAAAATTAATTGTGAACTCTTCAATTCCATTGTGTTAGTCACCATCTTCCTCTAACCCATTCTTTCTCTGGTCCGCATGAATATGGTTTTAGAGTACGAGAGTCAAGAAAATATACTTCAAAGAACTCTTCAAGACTAAGTGGCGAAATAAATCTGTTAACAGTCACACCCGACCACCAAAAGTCATTGTCTAGAGCTTCAATTGCAAACCCAAGAGGTATTACTCTCAGAAAACTAATGACAGGTGGAATAAGTCTCATATAGTCCAAAAATACTTCCTCAACGAGGGGCTCTCGAGCCCACTCGTCGGTTATGAAGTGATCATATCTCACATAAAATTTTGGCATATCAAAATTGTTTACAATGCCTACAATTGTTCCTTAAAACCATGCCCCTTAAAAGCCCTCCTCATCACAGCTAACTTCTACCTTCATTCTCATATTAAAGTCCATTTGTATGCCTAATTTATGATTACAAAAAAAACCATTTCAATTTGTAAAATAAAAGATATAATACAATCATAATATAATTAACAAAATCAATTTTATTAAATTATTCAAATCTAATTTTAAACAACATCTAATTATATCAATAATATTAATACAATTAATACAATTAACAAAATCAATTTCATTAAATCAATTTCTAAATCTAATTTTTAAATGAAATCAAATTCTCTAAATCTAACATCTACTAACATATTATTAAAATCTAATTGTAAACATTAGGAGACCTTTAACATTCATATAAAAAAATGTATAAAAATATGGCGGCATTACCATCCATATTAAAAGTAAATATAATATTTATATTTAAAATAAAGTAATAATATAGCAACACAATCAATCTAATTAAATAAAATTATCTAAACCAAAAATAACCATTTTAATTTATAAACTTTGAAGATAAAATACAATCCCTAAGACTAAATTTAATTTGTAATAAGAGAAGGATGTTGCATTAATATGGTGACATTGCCATCCATATAATTAAATCAAATTATGTAAAGAAAATTCTTAAATCTAATTATGTAAAACAAACTATAAATATTAGGAGACCTTAAACATTAATGTAAAAAACATATTAAAAATATGGCGGCATTGCCATCCATATTAAAAGGAAAACTAATATTTAAAACACTAACAAAATCAATCTAATTAAATCAAAAAAATGATTTCAATTAATAAATTAAAATATAAAATACAACCCCTAAAACATTAAAATTATGGCAGCATTGCCATCCATAATATAATATTAAAATTACTAATTTTAATATTTAAAACAAATTATCTACCGTTAATATTGAAATTACTAAATCTAATATTTAAAACAAATGAAATTGATAAATAAAATAATATTTTCAATATTTTGTTTTCAATAATAAGAGATTTTATGCTATAATTATCTAAATCAAATAAATGTAATAAATCATATATATGTACTAAATGTAATAAATCATAAATCATCTTAATCAAAACAGATGTTAAATCTTAATCTAAACTTAATATTAAAAACTATATCTAATGAATCCCTAGGCCTGAATTGATGCACTTTAGAAAAATATTGTGAATAGGTGTACAGGTCTGAAAGTGAAAATGCGAAATTGAGAGCAGGATGGCATGGTCTCCACTGCGATGATGTGGAGGAGATAATATCCTCCACGTGGTTTACTTTTCTCTCTCCCTGCTTCATTTATTTCCTACTTTCTTTATTGTTTATTTCTTTGGTGATTGTGCGTTCTCTTTCCTCTGAGCTTTTATTCTCCCCTCCTAGTCGCTCGTGTGACCTATCCTCGGCACCCGATGGAGCCAGAATCAGATGGTTGTGCCATTAATACCTCAAACCATGCCGAACAGGCTCATTCAAACCTGAGAAAATCTTTTGTTGAGACTATCGCTCCTTTCAGTAATGGTGTGCCCCTTACTGTACTGAGATTTATTTCGGTTCCTAGAGGAGAACGACCCAGCGAAGAGGTAAAAAGGCCCTACCATTCCCTCAAATGCTTTCTTCATTTCACTGAATGATGAAATGCTGAAAGAAATTGCTTTGGAAACAACTAGGTTAAGTGATACTGCAATCTTCTTTTCTTGTGTTCATGTTGAGAGATGCCCACCTAGAAAATTCTTAGACGATTGGTTTCATAATCTCTAGAATTTGAAGTTAGGGCTTAAGATTTCATTCTGTACACAAATACAAAAAGGTCTCTACATTATTTTCTTTAACAACCATGAGTCAAAGCTCAAAGCCCTCAAACAACAGTATTGGATGGTTGAAAAAACCTCCTTTCATGTTCTAGCCTGGTCACAAGAGGCGGCTAATGAAGAAGTTCTTGCATTATCATGCCCTAGATGGGTCATTCTTAAGGATGTCCCTCCCTTCCTTTGTCTGTTTTTACCCTAGTTATTGGAGCCATTTGGGAAAATAATTTGGATTGATGAAACCATGCGATTGGTGCCCAACCTCGATGCAAGATTTCTTATCTCTATTAAACCTGGGATCAATATCCCTGCGTGTCTAAACCTTAACATCAACATGGATACATTTGTTTGCCCTGTTGAAATACTTGGTGGATTAAACACATGTTTTCTTTGCAAAAAAGAAGGGCATCTTCGAAAGAATTGCCCAATTATTAACCATAGGAAACAAAAGGTTAACTCAACAGGAACCTCTGAAAACCCTAACACTGGTAAGGATTTGATCTCAAACCCAATTAATCTTCACTCGATTGAAAAAGATGCTAACCCAAAAAATAATCCCACCTCAGACTCGGCTCTTGGCTTTACACTCGATAAAATGAACCAAACGGTTGTTGACAACACACTTGTGGTTTCTGAACCCCGCAACCTTATTTTCATTTCCACAAAAAATTCTAAGGAATCAAGCTCTTATGGTTTCCAGATGGTCACTACAAGGAAACCGAGATAGAAAAAATGCCCAACAACTCGCCTTGGATCAAATCCGTGTTGTTAATCAAAATGCTAACCAATTTGCAGCTCTTAGTAACTAATCCACCCTTATGATTGATGATAGACCAAATGATTTTTAAACTCCGAGCAATTCCTTGGTTAATAATTTGGATGAAAAATTTGAAAAAGTTGATAGTGGTGTTGGTGATGTTACCATGAGTGATAACCCTGCAGGAAAGATCCTTAGATTTGTGACTCCCAAATGATCTAATCCAAATATTTCTGTAGGACTTACCCCTGATGATAGCATCACCAACCCCTCAAAATCTATTCTTAATGAGATAAAGGATAATCATGTTATTGAAGTTATTTATGTTGATATGGTTTCAGAGGATATTAAGTCTGGTTCAATGCTCCCTGGCTTTCCAGGATCTCAAGTGTCTGGGTCTAACATTAAAGAAAATGTTGATATTAAGACTAATCAAACTAAGCATAGTGAGGATGATGATGACCTCATGAAAGGATGCTCCATGGCTAAGAAGAAAGGTAGACCTGTCGGTTCCAAGAATAAGAAAAGTCTGGAGATCAGAATGGTCTCCCTAGCAGTCCCTCTTAATCCTCTTTTCCCATGAAGTACATCTCATAGAATATTAGAGGCTTGGAGTCGCTTGCTAGGAAGTTTTTTATCAAAAGATTTTTGAATTGTCACAAAAATATTAATTTTATGATGCTTCAAGAACTTAAAACTATTGATTTCTCCCATGACACCGTGCTTGACTTTATTTGGAGAGATGCGTTAAAAATATGCACTAATCATCCTAAAGGAAAGGGTGGAGTTGTTCTGCTCATTAACCCTAAGTGGGAAAGTTACATTAAGGATAGGGGCATCTCCCCATGTAACAGAGTGGCCTGAGCTACCTTGGATATTAGAGGTTCTCATTTTGGTGTCTATTCTTTATATGCACCCCATTATAAGGAAAGAATATCCCTTTGGAATTGGCTGGCCTCCCTCCCGAATATCCCTTGGGTTATAGCTGGGGACTTTAACATGATTGAAAACCAAGATGATAAGGACGGGGGTATTCCTTTTGAATGGAAAATCCTTGAGAAACCTCATTGGGATAGATTTAAGCAACAAATGCAGCTATTCGACCCCCTTGATGGTATCAAATCTAAAACTTTTTCCCTTTGGTACACTTGGTGTAATTTTCAACAAGGACCTAGCCAAATCTACTCCATATTAGATAGGTTTTATGTCAATAAAGATTACTTTTCCTTTTCCCCTAACCATCTGGGGAACTCGGTGGTTGTCTTTTCGATGACTTTATCTGGCCATTATCCTATCATAGCTATCATTAATACCAAGAAATCCATCTCCAACAAAAATCCTTGCAATAAGAAATTTATCCTCAACTCCTCCCTATTGAAAGATCAGGATGTCCTAATTGCCATAAAAATGGTTAGACTCTTTAACATGCAAAACCAACACCCCCAATCCCACACTCTAAGATGGAATAGGAATATTTCCTCCTAGAATAAGATATTCCAAACTTTTGGCTAGAAGAAAGCCAAGGATTACAGAAATGTGGAAAACATTCTCACTGATCGACTCTACTCCTTGGAACAAGAAATTCAATTACTGCCTTCCTCATCTACCTTGGCTGAGCAGGTCTCTCAAGCTAGAGACATCCTTAGGAAACATCAATAGATCAAAATCAGGGGTGCCTTCATCAGAGCCCATAATCACTGGCTCCAGTTTGGAGACAAATGTTCCAAAGTTTTCTTTAACCTTCTCAAACAAAAACAAAACAGAGAGAGAATTGACAGAATCATAGTGGAGGACAAGGAACTCCTGAATATCAATGATATCAAATATGCCTTTGAAATATTTTATAAGACTCTCTTTACCTCAGAAGATAATGAAGCATCAAAAGATGTTAGAAATAGATGCAAAAAAATCAGCCTTAATAGGATCTATGAGAGTGAATATCTCTCCTCCTCAAAACCAAAATCTCTATGCAAGAAATTGATGATGCCATTAACACTCTCAAGGATAATAAGGCCCCAGGCCCTGATGGGCTCCCTATTGAATTATACAAAGAAAATATTGAGTGGTTCACTAAAGACCTATATGACTTATACTCTAAAGCTTTTGATACTGGCACCCTAGGGGAGTCCATTAATAGGGGAATTGTGAAACTTATCCCAAAAGATGGGGACAAAGACCTCATAAAAAATTGGAGGCCAATTACTCTCCTTAACATCTCATATAAAATCTTAGCCAAAGCCCTTACTTCTCACCTTGAAAAAATTCTTCTGAATTTCATCTGTTCTACCCAAATTGGGCTCATTAAAGGTAGATATATCTTGGAGAACCTTGTCACTAGCTGGGAATCTATGGAATGGGCCAAGACTTCTAATCAAGATTTTGTCATGTTCCTTGTTGACTTTGAGAAATCCTATGACAAGGTGGAGTGGGACTTGATACTCATGATGCCTAAAGCTTTTGGTTTCCCTAGCGAGTTTTGTAATTATGTTCAGATCCTTCTTAAAGATGCCTCTTCCCTGATTGAGGTTAATGGGACTTTCTCTCAACCTATTCTGCTTACTAGATCCATTAGGTAGAGCTGCCATCTCGCCCCTGCTTTGTTTGTTATCACCTCAAATGCCTTATTCTACCTCCTTAGAGATGACACCTTATTTCCTAGTGTTCATGGCATTAAGCTTTCAGATGACTCTGAATTTCTCAACATTCAGTTTGCTAATGATACCTCACTCTTCCTAGACCTCTCTAGGCATAACATTATCTACCTCAATCAAAAACTTGAAATTTTTGGTAGAGCCTCTGGTGCTCATATCTCCAACTCCAAATCTATTTTCTTGGGTGGAAAGAGGAACCCCCAGACTGGCTTCAATAGTTTGGATACTCAAGGGGAGGACCCAACAAGATAGTTAGATACCTTGGTATCCCATTCTCTGTCTCCCCTCTCTTAAGGACATGTGGTTTTGGGTCAAAGAAAAGATTGATACAAAGCTTAAAAGTGCAACAATAGGGTTCTCTCCCTGGCTGATAGGGTTTAAGTCTACCATAATATCCTTTCTTCCTACAATATCTACTACTTCTCTGCTTGGATGTTTAGCAACTACCAAATCTTTAAAATTCAAAAGTCCATCAGACGCTTCCTTTGGTCTAATGGAAAGGGTAAAAGAAAGGCCCACATAGTCAAATAGATCTGGTACCACATAGACAAGAAACTTGGAGGACTTGATCTTAAGGATCTCAGAATGAAAGGAATTTCCCTTGCTGCCAAATAGATATTTCATGCTTTGGAATGACAAGAACCTTGGAAGATTCTTGTCAGAAACAACATTCAAAATGGTGTCCCCAAGCCTGCCAAATCTTGGAAAGCCCTCCCATTTAGTAATTTGGTTGTCGGTAGGTTCTTTGTATCTGTCCAAGGCACTTGGATATTCAAGTCCATCTAGAAAGCCTGGGAGCATGTGCACAAACTTATTGACAACTCTAGCATTGACTATAGCTACACCCTACATGGGGAGAGATCGATATGGTGGAATCTCTACCATAATACTAAACCTCGTGCCTTAACCCAAGGTTGTTCTGCTAGGTACTGGTATAATAAGGGCATTAAGTGTCTTATGGACATCTTGGAGCATGATAATCTTATCAGCTAGGAGGTTCTTAGTAATGAGTATGGCCTTCCTGCCTCCCATAAGAGAACTTACAATATGATTAAAAGTGCTTGTGCTTCTCTCAACCTTCCCAGGAACACTGATGTTGACTCTCATAGATTCATCTCATTCTGTTGGATAGATGGATCCCTCCTCTCCAAAATCCAAGCCAAGGCTATTTACAAGCTTTTTAACTATGACACCTTGGTGATTGAACAAATTAACTCCCTTTGGTATGTTGATTCAAGTACCTCTTCTTGGTAGAAAACCTTTGAGAAATTATGGAAGTCTCCCATCCCCCCCCCCCCCAAGATCAAATGCTCTAGGTAGAAACTCATGCTAGATAGACTGCCTATTAGGAATAACTTGGCTTCTTATGACCTATGCTCTATTTTTAGGAAGTCTAAGACTACACGACACATCTTTCTTGATTGCATTCTTGCTAAAGAAGTCTGGTTGATGTTTGGAATCTCTCTTATTGAACATGTCTTTACTCTTGATATTATTACTAGTTTCATTCATGGGCTTAAGAAGGATGCTAATATGTTTTGGAAAATTCTTTCTTCTTTCATCCTTTGGTTTATCTTGAAATTTTGAAATGAGGAAAAGTTCCAAGGCGATGATAGGTCTCTTACTGGTTTTTTTAGAAAACTCATACGTTATAAAATTGCTATGCAGGTATGTTTTGTGATGAATCTGGAGAAGGAAAAGTTGTTGTGTTTCCTCAAGGATGGCCATGCAACTATGTTCATTTATGAAATGAAAGACGAATTTGAGTGGGCAAGGATTGCGGAGAATCACACTGCCTTCGATGACGGGCTCAAGAAGCTAATCAAGGATATCAAAGATAACAAAGGTCCCTTCTTTGACAAGCTCGAGATGTTTACTCATATCCTAGATCAGGAGAAGGTGGTGTGGATGGAAGGTCCACAAGGCAGGACCACGTGGTTGGAAAATCATGATGAGATTCTTCAATAGAAGAGTTTTATGTTGCTATCACAATTAGTGAACTTTGTCTCAAATAATGTTATTTTCTTTTCTTTTTTGGCTCCTTCTTTTGTATATGGATGACTACATACTTTTAGTAAGTTAGTGGCTCTAACTTTACTGCTTGATGGTTGATGCTCTACCTCCCATGGTTTTTGTATAAACTCTTTTGATCTCTCAATTATTAATATATATATAAAATCTAATAAATCTATTTATCTAAATCTAATATTCTAAATCTAATAAATTAGCTAAGTCTAATAAATCTTATATAAAAACTAAATCTAATATTCTAAATCTAAATCTAAATCATCTAAATCTAATAAATCTAATTATGCTAAAACTATATTAAAAATATATTAAAAAACTAAATACTAAAATAAAAAGCTCACTATGTGGTTGCTACTTTCTCTTCAAAGGGCTTTCTCTTCCAAATTACCAAGCTCTCCAAATCTCTCCAATCTCTTCAAGTTGTCACATGCAAAAGATCAAATCAAATAAGAAGAATGAAATGAGGAGGCACTCTTTTATCATCTGAAAAAAAAAACTGTGCTAATAATTTAGAAGACAAGTCATCAATATCTAAGAAAATGACTAAAACCACCACTCTAAAAAGAAATAAAATGGCCTCGGTCAACTGAGAAATAAGAGGACTAATTGTAGGAATTTATACAAGTACCAAACCAAACATATCAAGCTTTGCAAACCCGCCAAAAATAGTCTGTGAATTTATCACACAGATTTATTCGTTGCCCTCCAAGGTTATCTTAGTTTATGCAAGTGGATTCTCGTAGAATGGACAATTGTTTCTACCCCGCATGAGGCATTACATTCCCATCATGGATTTTTTCACATAAATTAATAGACAATCATCTAAATAATTTCAAGTTTTAGAATTCTCAAATTCAATATATCAAATGATTTTTTATACTAACAAAGTTTACTACTGTTGTAAACTACTAATGTTCCTTCATGTCATCCATTTCAATTTGCTTTCCAACTTTAGTTCAAAGATCTCTCTCTAATTTCTCGTTTCACAAGAAAAACGTGCATCTCTATTTCCTCACTGAACTTTTGCATTTCCTACAGTCAGTTAGCTAAGACCACTAGATTTTCTAAGGTGTGCCATTAATACCAAATTTGAATTATATAACTACCATATTGGTATTTCCTTCCCATAAAATATTGTATTCAAAGTGAATATTGGATGATGAATAATAGCATATACCACCATTATAGCTATGACATCTCTAGGCTACCATTTTAGAAAACTATGTAGGATTATAACTTGTTTTTTAATGCCACATTAGTGAGAACTAGCTTCAATTTCATTCTCATAAGTAATTTAGTGACTAGATAAAGTGCTATAAATTTTAGCTTATTTGACAAAATACTAGTTAGTCATTTATCCATTTCCACATATTGCAAGTTTCAAAGAGATTTTGGGGTTTTAAATCTTACTTGTCCAATCACATGTAGAGAAAAGTATTTTATAGTTTACAAAAATATAATATATATATATATATATATATATATATATATATGTCTCCTTGACTATTTTTCAGATATTTACAAAAAATTCTAAGTAACAAAATGTGATGCATTTTTCTTAGCTTATGATTTTCTCTTGTAATTTTAGTATCGCGACAATTTTTTACACTGAAAATATTATGTATAATGATATTTGTTATTTATTGTGTTTATATTTCTAAAGTTTAGAGAGGGATTATTAATCATGTTATATTATTAGTGTTGAACATTTATGGATGCTGAGAGGAGGAATCAACATGCACAAATAAACTTAACTTATTCTATTAACACCTTTAGAAATTAACTTTAAACCAAATAACCATTAGTGAGAGATATAGCAATGAGAACACATACACATGAACACTAGACTAACATGGAAAACCCAATATGGGAAAAACCATTGTGAGAATCTACTCAATATATGAATTATTGCTTACAATTTATTTTTTAGGAACACTTACATGAAAGCACACTACTCCCCGTTGTAGAAATTGTTAATCCTAAGACCAGATTACTAAGAGGCGAGGGGGGTGAATCAGTAATCAACTAATTGTGTAACTTTTAAAACTTTAAATCTTACAACAACATTCATAATATTAACTAAATAGCATCAAATGAAAACTTCAAAACTTCAAATGAAAACACCCAATTTGGGGAAAACCACATGTGGGGATTAATACCCACTAAATGATGCACTCTTATGAAGTATGCCCTATGGGGAGCTTAACCCTATTAGGAGTTAACAGAGACATTGTTAGGTGTCACCCAATTAAGGGATTTGCCTTAGGCCTGTTAGGACCTTTACCCTGTTAGGAGTAGCCTTGTTAGAGGACTTTAAACACAAGCTAATGTGTCACCTTGTTTGAGGATTTACAATAGGGACCTACTAGGATCCACTAGGTTAATGGATTTTAATTGTTGTGACTGTTAGGGAACAACAGACAGAATGCTATGTAGAATAGCACTACCTCTACTTGATCAGATCCACTGAGGCACAAAATCTCTTCACAACACAATTAACTATGCCCTGTCTTGATCGCAACTCACACTTTTTACCGCACTTTCCCAAAATACAAGCAAACTAAAAACCTTCAATTTCATCACATAAATATTGTTCATCAAGCCCTAGAGTTTTCCACCGCCTTAAGATTTCCCTAAATGACTTACAATTTAAAATTTAAAGTTCTTTCTCAGATCCAACGTGCCAATACGCACATCTCGATGCACAAATCAATTTTCCTATAATGTGTCGGCCAATACCATGATTTACATAAAATTTTATGTAAAGGGGTCAAACACATTTTGACCAAACACACTCTTCCTCTAGAATCTTCTCCACACACTAGCATCGAACAATGTGATGCCAGATCATCACCACAAATCATTAAGACACATGACCAGGTCATGACTAACATAGTTATTAATCCTAAGATCATATTACTGAGAGGGGAGGGGTGAATCGATAATCAACCAATTATCCAACTTTTTCAACCACTTAAACTTTACAATAGAATTCACAAGTTTAACCTTAAAAGCAGAAAATGAAAATTATAACCTGAAGCACATCCACAAAATAATGAAACACTTGACACATATGTTTATCTCATGGAAACCCAAAATGGGAAAAAACCACGGTGGGGATTAGTACCCACTAAATGATGTACTCTTCCAAAGTATGCCTTGTGAGGAGCTTAACCTTGTTAAGAGTTTACAGAAACACTGTTAGGTGCTACCCAGTTAAGGATTTACCTCTAGGCTTGTTAGGACCTTTACCCTGTTAAGAGTAGCCTTGTTAGAAGACTTCAAACACAAACTAATGTGTCACCTTGTTTGATGATTTACAATAGGGACTTGCTAGGATCCACCCAATTAAGGGATTTTAACTATTGTAACTATTAGGGAATAACATGAACAACAATTTGTAGAATAAAACTACCTCTGCTTGATTAGATCCACTAAAGCACACAATCACTTCTTAACAGACTTATCTCTTCTCTAGCTTTATCACAATTCACACTTTACACCACACTTTCCCAACACACGATCAATACTAAAGACTTTCAACTTCATCCAATATATATTGTTCATCAAGCCCTTGAAGCTTTCCACTGCCTTAAAATTTCCCTAAATGGCTTATAATTTACCTTACAATCTTTGCACTCAAATTCAACTCATCAATACACACATCTCGATGTATAAAACAATTTTCTTATGTCGTGTTGGCCATGGCAATGATTTACATGGAGATTTGTATCAAGGGATCAAAGACATTTTAACCACACACAACCTTCACATAGAATCTTCTTCATATGCTATCATCGAACAATGTTATGCCAAATCATTACCTCCAATCTTTGATACACATCACTAGATCATGACTGACTTAACCCAAATCATTGCAACATCTAAATCGATCGCCGATCAAATATTTATCATCTGTAGCTCAAGAACACAAATACTTCAATCTATTAACAACTTTGACTCTTCTTGCTGGTCATTTTTCCTTCACTTCGGTCATCCAAATTAGTTTTTATTGCAACAGTAGTATCTAAACATTGTTAGCCACCATATCCTGTAACTGCAAATTACAAGAAACACCAAATATTTGACAAACCAATCAAATCACCTATCGTTTGTCACTAACAGTTCTAGTAGTTGCATTGTTAACCTTCATTTGATCATAACTTTATTACCGGTCAATATCAATAGTATCGTTCATGTATTTAACATTCTAAAACATCCCTAAGTATCCTATAAGAATAGCTACAACTGAAACTTACCGCAACACCTTGATCATCATCCTTATACTTGGAAACATACTAGCAACACTAGGTCAATACTTGACATCAATGATAACTCAATAACTGATTATTATGCAATCAAATCTATACCATGACAACTCCATAAATTACTTACCATCACAGTATCGGTTATTCCAACAATATCCCCCTTAGGCATTGATGGAAATCCTCTCTTCTCTTCATGGAAACACTCTCATCAATACCGACAACACTAGGAATAGAAAAATGTTTCCACTTTTTTCTTTCACTTGATCTTGCAATTACTCCCCCTTTCACTGAACTTCTCTCATATGCAACTTTCCTTCTACAACTCTAAACAATCTCCTTGCATCTCTTCCTTACTTATTCTCCCCCTTTTACAACAATGCCAAATGTGTCAAACACACCTTATATCTTCTTTGGTGTACATGACACATCTTCATAGATTGCTCCCCCTAAGGAGTAGCCTCCCAACATCAATCCAAACATAAAACTATTCACTGGATACACTTGGATTGATGCAACATCTTTTAATTCAAATCAGATAGGGAAATAACCCCTAACTTACCTCTTAGATACTCAAAATTATCCTTAGGTAATGGTTTTGTAAAAATATTAGAAACCTGATCCTTGGTTGGGACATATTCTAACTTTACTTCCCTAACCTGTAACTATTCTCCCAAAAAATGATATTTGATAGCTATATGCTTAGTCTTAGAGTGCATCACCAGATTTTAGATATGTTAATGGAACTTGTATTTTCACTATAGACAACCATTGGTTCAATTACCTTTTATTGAATTCCTTCCAAAATCTACTTAATCCACACAATCTATGTATAATTAATTATAATGGCAACATATTCCACTTCACCTATTGACTATGATATACAATTCTGATTTTTGCTTGTCTAGGATACAAGCCTATCTCCAAGAAAGAATGCACCTCCACTAGTGCTCTTCTTATCATCAACATTTCCTGCCCAATCAACATCGGTAAAAACACTTAAAGAAAATTCACCTGTATGACCATACCAAAGACCATAATCTTCAGTTCCCTTAAGATATCTTAAGATTATCTTCACTACAATCAAATGTGATTCCTTAGGATTAGAAGAAAATATACCACTAATCCAATTGTCTATGCAATGTTCAGTCTATTGTGCACCACATATTGTAGCTTATAGATCATGGACCTATAAATATTCTCATCCACCTCTTTAGAATCAACCAGTTACCATAGGGGTACCAACTGGTTTTGAGTCTTCTAACCCAAATGTCTTCAATATATCTTTCACATATTTGGACTAACTGATGTAGATACCTTTTTTCAACTATTGAACCTACAATCCAATAAATAATTTGATCTCACCAACCATAGACATCTTGAATTCTTTCCTCATTTCTTCTGCAAATGATCTATTCATCTCTTCATTACCACCAAAAATGATATCATCAACAAATATTTTTGTAATCAGTAACCTATCATATTTCTAAATCTTCAAATATACATTACTATTGTCACTTGTCCTTGTAGATCCAAGAGGAGACACAAGATTTTATAAATGGAAAAAAGAAAAGAAAAAACCTCAAATATTATGAAGATGACATAAATCCTAAGAATGATACAATGAGAGAAAGAGAGAGATAGCTCAAGCATAGAAGATGTCATATCAAGATTGAGAGAAGTACCTCAAATAAATAGAGGTGAGAGAGGATTTACATATGTAACTCCCAAGTCTATGTATGCCACCTTTCATCCTATGTGTGTATAGTGACAAAATCCTCATAAGGAGTAATCCACATCTAAGCTCTAATGTTAAATATATTAAGCATAATAAAAATGAGGCATTCTCAAACATGTGTGAAAATAATTTTAGGGATTCCTTTGGAATATTCTAATGAGTAACTAAGTAAAAGAAATAACTTATACCAAGTAAACATTAATTCCTAGCAACACTCATAGATTTGGAATTAATTTTGTTTTCTTTATTACTCTCTGGATTTGTTGATGGAGGTGATGGTGTATTATAACTATCCACAACTGATTGCCAAATATCAATTCCAAGTGCCATTAAGTAGGTTCACATTCTTATGCTCCAAAAGGCATAATTTCACTCATTAATCAAAGGATCTCTATTAGAGGAGAATCCTTCTTTTTCATCCATGTGTGCTCTTTAGATATTCCTTCCAATGATCAAGCTATTTTATGAAGGAACGCAATCTAATACCAATCAAAGAGCACATGCTCATACTAGGGGAGGGGAGTGAATCAATATAAAAAAATATTTTACTTATTAAATCCCCACAAGCACCTAATGATGTGAGGAGTGACAAGCATCTTTTGAATACAATTCTACGATTCTTGAAGTAGTCATTAGAAAAGCTATATTATGTTGATAAGTTAGCAATTAGAACAAATAAAGTTTCTATGAGGACTGTTGGGGCTCAAAAATGTTGATCATTTTGAGGCCAACTAACAGGCACAATAGATGCCTCTACAATTCTGGTTTAATTGAACCAGGGCCGGTAGGCCTAAATTGAATATATTGTCTAATTGCACAAACAACGTGCATAAACAACAAAATTTCTTCCAAAGAGGTTATTGATCCTTGGAAGATAAAGTAACTGAATATCCTAATAGGTAGATAGTTAGATATTTAGACTAATGCTAGGAACTAATGCTAAACCTAATTTAATGCTTGATAAATAAGATAGCAGATTAGAAATGTACTTCACATAAAGAAATGAATAGACCAGTGCCTGATGCCAAATTGAAAATAGAGTCAACATTCAATACTATATGTAACTGGAGATGGTTTTAAGATAACTCATTTCTACAGAATGAGACCATCACCCTACAAGCTTTTATTTAAACAAAACTTTACAATAATTCATACAATAGGTCCTATGGTTTTTAACTCAACTTAAGAGCCCAAAAGGAAACAACAGGTTCCTAGACCATGCTATCATTATTCAAATTGTACAAACTGATCATAAATAAATGCATAAAATAGAAAGCATAATAGGATACCCTGGTTAGAGAGTAATCCAAGAAACTGATTGAACATACAAACTATATAATCAATAGGGTATAAATACTTATCAGATATCCGTGCATAAGATCTTGAGACATTAGATTCCAGTCTGTGAGAAGTAGCTTTTTTGCCGTGATAGAATTGTATTGTTATTTGCTTACATTTGAGTGAGTATAAGTACAAATTCCAACGGTTCCCTGTGAAAGGACATGCCCTTTCACAGGACCTAATTATAAAATTAACCCTAAAAATGTACATAACCAACCATAACAATGGTTGTTCGGGAAAATATCCCTTATAATTATATGTGTGCCGTGCATAATAGTTTACTTTCTAATTTCCTACACACACAAAATACTCAATATTAGTTCATCTCAAACATAATAATAAAAAACATTATATATGTAGTGTATTGATCTTGTATAAACACTATATATTACTTATTAATAATCTATTAAAAATAAATAAGTATCATAAATAAAAATGAAAATGCAAATTTAATTATACTTAAACCATAATAATTATTAAATCATGAAGGATTTATATAATGAGACAAATAAAAACATTACATTTATAATTATCCTTCTATTTCAAAATAAAACATAATGTATTTATTTAGGAATATAATCCACTTAGTGAAAAAATGCATTTAACCCTAAAGATGAAATCAATCCACTAAGGGTGAACACATTAAGTTTACAAAACTATTACCCAAATGACACAAAATCTTTCTAATACAAAATAATATTATAACTATGAAAAATACATATGATTAGGGAACCTAAAAGATTTAACTTTCTAAAAGCAACCCTAAAACATTCATATAAAAAGGATTAACTAATTCATAAAAACCATAAGATAAAATTATTAACACCCTAAAATTAAAGAAAACAAGTAAAGAAAAGTTACTCTTAGAGATTTGCAACTAAAACATAAATGGCAAACCCTAAAATGTGTATATATATATATATATATATATATATATATATATATATATATATATATATATATATATATATATATATATATATATATATATATATATATATATATATATATATATATATATATATATATACATATATACATACATACATTACACTTCTTTAAAATTTAATAATAGTTCAATAACGTTAAAAAAAACTTTTCACCTAACTTGGTAAAATATTAATGTTAAAAAATTTATTAGGTGAAAATGCCAAATGGGAAAGAAAAAGAATTAACATTAAAAATATACCAAAAACCCTAACAAATCAATATTTATCAATTTTAACCTTCATTCCATCATTTATTTTTAACTTTTAGGGTAAAACACAAGTTAGAAATAAAATAATTATTAGTGATTACAATATACAAAATTTCTATCTAATAAACCATATTTATTTTAATAATTTATTTTAAAGGGGATAGGATAATCTTAAATTTATACATTTATTTACATACATACTCTCGAAGAATAATATAGAGCAATTGGTAGGGGTAGGGTCGAGTAGTTAGGTAGGAAAAGGAATGGGTCGAGAGGTCGAGTGTTCAACTCCCTCTCCCCGTTCTTTTTCCTAAAATTAGAAAAATAGGTAAATACATAAATAAAATAATAATCACATTATTTAAATTACAAAAGATAATTAGGGAAGAGATAACTCCCTGTGTAAGAGGTTGTTTTTATTTCTCACCTGCACATAAAAATGAAGATAAATAAGTATTTTTTCATAACCCTCTTGAAGAAAACAAGTAGACTAACTGGTTAGGGGGTAGGAGGGTAGATAGGTAGGGAAAAGGTCAGCTTGAGAGGTTGAGTGTTCAACTCCCTCTCGCCACCTTTTGTTCAACCTATTTTATTTTTATAATAATTCTTTATTTTCAAAATTAAATATGCATTTATGGAATTAGAATAAAACAATTAACAATCTACTAAATGAAAATACATTTACTCTTTTATCATTTTAATTTTTTCAACATAAGCAAATGATATAAAACTGAAATTTAAGATCATACTTCCCTGATAATTTCGTATATATTTTGGCCTAAATTTTCAGGTGCCAACAGTGGCTCCAATTGGGGACGTGTGTCCATACCTGGACACAGCGAGAATCCAGACTTCTCTGGAAGAAGCAAACCATCAGCGAACATAATAATTGGAAGCAAAATTGTATTGAATAATCAAAGCATTTAAACAAAGATAAAATATGTTTTGAATAAGAAAGAACAACTCCCTAAAACTTCCCTAATCTTATGCTCCTTGTTCTTACTTCCAAATCACATATATTATCCTTGTATACTCATGGTTATCCCATTAGTGATAATATTAAAATCATATAATCATGTGGCTTATGCAAATCTATCTTATATAAGACTTTTCATAAAAATATTCTTCATATGTTTGGAACTGAGGCGTACACCAGGAACATCTCCCTTCGGCTTGTTTCATTATAACCTTGCACTGTCTTGGGGTACCAACTGGTTTTGAGTCTTCTAACCCAAATGTCTTCAATATATCTTTCACATATTTGGACTAACTAATGTAGATACCTTTTTTCAACTATTGAACCTACAATCCAATAAATAATTTGATCTCACCAACCATAGACATCTTGAATTCTTTCCTCATTTCTTCTGCAAATGATCTATTCATCTCTTCATTACCACCAAAAATGATATCATCAACAAATATTTTTGTAATCAGTAACCTATCATATTTCTAAATCTTCAAATATACATTACTATTGTCACTTGTCCTTGTAGATCCAAGAGGAGACACAAGATTTTATAAATGGAAAAAAGAAAAGAAAAAACCTCAAATATTATGAAGATGACATAAATCCTAAGAATGATACAATGAGAGAAAGAGGGAGATAGCTCAAGCATAGAACATGTCATATCAAGATTGAGAGAAGTACCTCAAATAAATAGAGGTGAGAGAGGATTTACATATGTAACTCCTAAGTCTATGTATGCCACCTTTCATCCTATGTGTGTATAGTGACAAAATCCTCATAAGGAGTAATCCACATCTAAGCTCTAATGTTAAATATATTAAGCATAATAAAAATGAGGCATTCTCAAACATGTGTGAAAATAATTTTAGGGATTCATTTGGAATATTCTAATGAGTAACTAAGTAAAAGAAATAACTTATACCAAGTAAACATTAATTCCTAGCAACACTCATAGATTTGGAATTAATTTTGTTTTCTTTATTACTCTTTGGATTTGTTGATGGAGGTGATGGTGTATTATAACTATCCACAACTGATTGCCAAATATCAATTCCAAGTGCCATTAAGTAGGTTCACATTCTTATGCTCCAAAAGGCATAATTTCACTCATTAATCAAAGGATCTCTATTAGAGGAGAATCCTTCTTTTTCATCCATGTGTGCTCTTTAGATATTCCTTCCAATGATCAAGCTATTTTATGAAGGAACGCGGTCTAATACCAATCAAAGAGCACATGCTCATACTAGGGGAGGGGAGTGAATCAATATAAAAAAATATTGTACTTATTAAACTTACATAAACGTAATATAGCAATATTAAAACCCTCACATAAGAAACACAATATTTTTTGTGGACACCCTTACAAGAGAACACTACAAAAAAATATTTTCTTGTATGAAACCTTATTACAAATTTCATAGCCACCAATCCATAGGAAACACCAATCCCCAGCATTGAACACAAACCCAAAAAAAGACACCAATCTCTATTAATGAGAGATGCCTGTTACAAGTAGTGGTTGTTTTTGTATCAAAAGATCGACATGTTAATGCCAAATACAACCACTAGACTTATAGAAGACACAGGAGGCGGTTAAGCCATGTCGTGAAGCCTATGAGAGATGTTGGCCCATTGCCAACAATCCCCCTCCCAGCGTCACTCATTGTGGCTTGCATGGATTCGAACCTGTGACCAACCTCTAATACCACTTGTTACAAGTAGTGGTTGTCATTGCACCAAAAGATTGACATGTTAATGCCCGATACAACCACTAGACTTATAGAAGACACATGAGGCGGTTAAGTCATGTCGCGAACCCTGCGAGGGACACTAGCCCACTACCAACAACACCATCCTCCAATTGAATAATATGCTAGTTATTTGAAATTCTTGGATCAACTCTAAATTTTGTTTACTAATTTTCCCATGACTTCACTAAAATACGCTTAGTATCTTCTCACAAGCTTGGAATTGATTTAACTGCTCATAAATTTGTAATATAATCTTTAACAAAATCTTCTCTTAAATTTTCAATATAATGTACAACAATTTATATGCACCTTTTCATACCAAAATTGGGCGCTCCATTAGGGTGGTTGGCCCTAACAAAGTATTATTTATTTTTATTTTAAAACCTCTTAAAATGGGTCGGCCTATTGATTAAAAATATTATTTACAATTTTCAATAACTCCAACAAAAGGTGGCCAAAATTTAATTTCAAATTTTATCTTTTAATTTACTTTTACCAAAGTTAATTGAATAACCACACCAACATCATCAATGATTTCACTAACACAAGCACCATAATTTGCGCACCAAACTTCAATGAGTTTTGATGATTGATGATTTCACAATTTGTCATCTCCATCTTCATTAATTTCACTTGACCTTTGATATCCTTTGACATCAATGACAACTAATTCAAAAAAAAAATGTAAGCACAAGGATAGAGCTTGAATCTATCTTCCATAAAGGGCATTTAGACTCCAACATTCATTGATTCAAGTCAAGTAGTGAGATCCATAATTGATTAAATCTAGTTATTAAGACAATACAAGCTAAAATGATTAGTCTTCAATTCTATCATATCCATAGATGAGAACAACATGTGATGCTAAGTAGGGTAGATGCATCTTACATTGCTTAAGGCCAAAAATCATGTGGGACCCCCACCCTAGCAACAATACTCAATGACCCCTATGATGAAACCACCTTAACACAAACACTTAGGCATTGTAGAAAAAGGATCCAAGCTATGAGGCATTGTCATAATATAAGGCAAGCCATAGTAGCAATTGAACAAGGGTTACCATCACCATGGGAGGTTGTCTCAATGAAGGACTAATGCTAAGACAATGCATCATAATTTGAAGCGATGATCCATGCATCCTATTGCAATCATCCATGATCAAAAAATGAAACTAAAACTAGTGTCGTCACCAATTAAATCCCCACAAGCACCTAATGATGTGAGGAGTGACAAGCATCTTTTGAATATAAGTCTACAATTCTTGAAGTAGTCACTAGAAAAGCTATATTATGTTGATAAGTTAGCAATTAGAACAAATAAAGTTTCTATGAGGACTGTTGGGGCTCGAAAACGTTGATCATTTTGAGGCCAACTAACAGGCACAATAGATGCCTCTGCAATTCTGGTTCAATTGAACCAAGGCTAGTAGGCCTAAATTGAATATATTGTCTAACTGCACAAACAACGTGCATAAACAACAAAATTTCTTCCAAAGAGGTTACTGATCCTTGGAAGATAAAGTAACTGCATATCCTAATAGGCAGATAGTTAGATATTTAGACTAATGCTAGGAACTAATGCTAAACCTAATTTAATGCTTGATAAATAAGATAGCAGATTAGAAATGTACTTCACAAAAAGAAATGAATAGACCAATGCCTGATGCCAAATTGAAAATAGAGTCAACATTCAATACTATATGTAACTGGAGACGGTTTTAAGATAACTCATTTATGCAGAATGAGACCATCACCCTACAAACTTTTATTTAAACAAAACTTTACAATAATTCATACAATAGGTCCTATGGTTTTTAACTCAACTTAAGAGCCCGAAAGGAAACAACAACAGGTTCCTAGACCATGCTATCATTATTCAAATTGTACAAACTGATCATAAATAAATGCATAAAATAGAAAGTATAATAGGATACCCTGGTTAGAGAGTAATCCAAGAAACTGATTGAACATACAAACTATATAATCAATAGGGTATAAACACTTATCAGATATTTGTGCATAAGATCTTGAGACATTAGATTCCAGTCTGTGAGAAGTAGCTTTTTTGCCGTGATAGAATTGTATTGTTATTTTCTTACATTTGAGTGAGTATAAGTACAAATTCCAACGGTTCCCTGTGAAAGGACATGCCCTTTCACAGGACCTAATTATACAATTAACCCTAAAAATGTACATAACCAACCATAACAATGGTTGTTCGGGAAAATATCCCTTATAATTATATGTGTGCCGTGCATAATAGTTTACTTTCTAATTTCCTGCACACACAAAATACTCAATATTAGTTCATCTCAAACATAATAATAAAAAACATTATATATGCAGTGTATTGATCTTGTATAAACACTATATATTACTTATTAATAATCTATTAAAAATAAATAAGTATCATAAATAAAAATGAAAATGAAAATTTAATTATACTTAAACCATAATAATTATTAAATCATGAAGGATTTATATAATGAGACAAATAAAAACATTACGTTTATAATTATCCTTCTATTTCAAAATAAAACATAATGTATTTATTTAGGAATATAATCCACTTAGTGAAAAAATGCATTTAACCCTAAAGATGAAATCAATCCACTAAGGGCTAACACATTAAGTTTACAAAACTATTACCCAAATGACACAAAATCTTTCTAATACAAAATAATATTATAACTATGAAAAATACATATGATTAGGGAACCTAAAAGATTTAACTTTCTAAAAGCAACCCTAAAACATTCATATAAAAAGGATTAACTAATTCATAAAAACCATAAGATAAAATTATTAACACCCTAAAATTAAAGAAAACAAGTAAAGAAAAGTTACTCTTAGGGATTTGCAACTAAAACATAAATGGCAAACCCTAAAATGTATATATATATATATATATATATATATATATATATATATATATATATATATATATATATATATATATATATATATATATATATATATATATATATATATATATATATATATATATATATATATATATATATATATATACATTACACTTCTTTAAAATTTAATAATAGTTCAATAACGTTAAAAAAAACTTTTCACCTAACTTGGTAAAATATTAATGTTAAAAAATTTATTAGGTGAAAATGCCAAATGGGAAAGAAAAAGAATTAACATTAAAAATATACCAAAAACCCTAACAAATCAATATTTATCAATTTTAACCTTCATTCCATCATTTATTTTTAACTTTTAGGGTAAAACACAAGTTAGAAATAAAATAATTATTAGTGATTACAATATACAAAATTTCTATCTAATAAACCATATTTATTTTAATAATTTATTTTGAAGGGGATAGGATAATCTTAAATTTATACATTTATTTACCTACATACTCTTGAAGAATAATATAGAGCAATTGGTAGGGGTAGGGTCGGGTAGTTAGGTAGGAAAAGGAATGGGTCGAGAGGTCGAGTGTTCAACTCCCTCTCCCCGTTCTTTTTCCTAAAATTAGAAAAATAGGTAAATACATAAATAAAATAATAATCACATTATTTAAATTACAAAAGATAATTAGGGAAGAGATAACTCCCTGTGTAATAGGTTGTTTTTATTTCTCACTTGCACATAAAAATGAAGATAAATAAGTATTTTTTCATAACCCTCTCGAAGAAAACAAGTAGACTAACTGGTTAGGGGGTAGGAGGGTAGATAGGTAGGGAAAAGGTCAACTTGAGAGGTTGAGTGTTCAACTCCCTCTCGCCACCTTTTGTTCAACCTATTTTATTTTTATAATAATTTTGTATTTTCAAAATTAAATATGCATTTATGGAATTAGAATAAAACAATTAACAATCTACTAAATGAAAATACATTTACTCTTTTATCATTTTAATTTTTTCAACATAAGCAAATGATATAAAACCGAAATTTAAGATCATACTTCCCTGATAATTTTGTATATATTTTGGCCTAAATTTTCAGGTGCCAACAGTGGCTCCAATTGGGGACGTGTGTCCATACCTGGACAGAGCGAGAATCCAGACTTCTCTGGAAGAAGCAGACCATCAACGAACATAATAATTGGAAGCAAAATTGTACTGAATAATCAAAGCATTTAAACAAAGATAAAATATGTTTTGAATAAGAAAGAACACCTCCCTAAAACTTCCCTGATCTTATGCTCCTTGTTCTTGCTTCCAAATCACATATATTATCCTTGTATACTTATGGTTATCCCATTAGTGATAATATTAAAATCATATAATCATGTGGCTTATGCAAATCTATCTTATATAAGACTTTTCATAAAAATATTCTTCATATGTTTGGAACTGAGGCGTACACCGGGAACATCTCCCTTTGGCTTGTTTCATTATAACCTTGCACTGTCTTGGTGTTTCAAACAGAATGAAACTTTTCCTCTATCAAAAATCTTGTTCTAGGGATATGACAATATATATCTTCTGGAACAATCATTATTAGTAATTGGAGTAAAAAGGAAAACACAATTCCATGTAGTTATTAATCTATGCCAGAATTCAAGGGCCCAATTTTTATTTTTCAAATACATTTCATTTGAAAGCCCTAAATTTTTTCCTTTAGGAAAATCTAAGAACATATATTCAATACTATGCATAAAATAAAAGGTAACCTCAAATTGATCATAATCTATACTATGTTTTATATAATTCAAATTTTCATCCTTTAATATTTTTGCCTTTAGAAATCTAGTACACAAGTTAGGATGCCCTAATTTTTTGTAATCATTCTGTGCCAAATTGCACGAATATTATATCCATTCTTTCTTCAAGCATTTTAGTTTCTTGGCATTTCAATTTTAGGTATATATTTTTTTTAGGAATAATTTGAAGACATATTACATCTTCTTTATATGTTATTTCCTCTTGTATTTCTAAATTATTTTCAATAAAATTTTCTTCTACCTTTTCACATCAAGAATTTAGAAATATGGGAAATTTATACATACCTGTAGGGATACTTACCTGTGATTCATCATATAAAGAATTTTCTAGAGTTTCATGATGCATATCTTCAGTGGACACAACATTCTGAACCTGTGCATCCTGACGATTGTTGGATAAATGTGAACCATTTTTCTCAACATACCTCGAGTGTTCTGCATCTAGAAAATCATCCTCTTCTTCAACTTGATTTGAATCCTCTTGAGGCTCCTTTTCTACTTCACCAAAAACCTCCTTAATATATATTGATCCATCAATTTGTTTATGATGGATTGAGGAAAATTTTGGACAATTTTCCTAAACATGTTTCTGATATTCGACATCTAATAGATTTGAAATTTCTTGTGAACTGAGAGAATATTCCTCTTCATCATTGCACTCATTTGAATTCATTTTTATACAAGTCTTTTCTTGGATAGGATTTTCTTCCATCTGATCCAAACTTTCTTGTTCATCTGAATCTAGAATATCATTAGGTTTTTGTGCCCCTTTTGTAACTTTACCATTCTCTTCCATTGCATCTTCCTGTGCAATCTCAAGAATAAACTCTAGTTGCTCATTAGTTACTCCTAAACTACATATTTTGTTTGAAAAACTTGGCCTGATATCAGAAGGTATTTTACGGAAAATATCCATCATCCTCATAAACAAGCTCACCACATTTTCATTATTATACCATTCTAAAGTAATAAATGCATTCAAGGGAGACATGCATGATTCATCCCCCTTCTGCGCAAGTTGATGAGGCTCATTTGGTTGTGTAATACATTGCACATAAGGCATACCATGTTGCTGCTCACGTGTGCTCTCATATTGGGCATTAAATTCTAAAAAATACCAACCTTGAGGCTGCTCATTTGAACTCCCAACGTGTTGCATTTTGTCAATCCCTGTGCAAATGTTTCCCAAGTTATTTGTATTGCCCATATGTTTCATTTCTTCAACGTACTGGGCACGTGAATGACTGTGATTTGCATAAGAATGATCTCTATCATATTTATCCATTCCTTGCCTGAATCGATGGATCCCATCTCACTGTTCATAAGAACTATTATCACATGATTTGATGCAGTGCATATTACATATATACTGATTTGCCAGGCTATTTTGCATAGGATTATTTTGTTTATTATTATATTTTTTATTTAGGACATTCCCTTTCCTATGTTCATCCTCTTGCGTAAATGGATAAATAACATTTGGCTGTTCATTGCTACTTTTTTTAGTCTGTACATATAAATCATAATGACTCTGGTTTTGTGCAAAATAATAGGTGTCTTCTGGCTTACATAGGAGGATACTTGGCTGCTTAAGTGGTTTTTCAAATTGTGTATCATGCTTTGAAAATCTCCAGTCTCCTCCTTGATCTCCCAACTCATGCACATAGTGCTACTTTTTATCTTCATTCTGCACAAATTTGGGATTATGCATTTTCTTTCGTAACTCTTGGTTTTGATAACATAGATTATCATTTTGCCATTTTGAGGGCACATTTAATACATCCTTCTTTTGTGCAAACCTGGAATGATATAGCTACTCACGTGTGCTTCCAAGCTACTTGATCTGGTTTTCCTTTTGTATTTCACTTTGTTCATGACACATATTATGTGCACCATACTGTTGTTTAAGTGGATAATGTGTGCCCCAAAATTGCACATGTACACCATCATTTTGTTGATCATAACTCTTAAATTGATGCATTTTATCCATACTAAAGTGATTCATGTTATTATATCCCTTCACGTTGTCCTCCTCTCCCTGCGCAAAACAATATTTCCTTCTTTCCTGTTGCTGCGTGCTATGATGGTACTTGTCTGGAGGTTGCGCATAAGCCCCAGCATGCTAAAAATAAACAATGTCTTGATGACTATCTTGTTGCGCAGGTAGATTTGCTTCATGATCGTTGTTGATTTGTTGTGCATCCTCATTACGTACGCTTTGGGTATATAAATCTAGATAAATAACACTTGACATTTGCATATAACGTGTGTTTTGAGGCATATTCTTTCCCTGTGCATTATATCCATGGTTATGGATATATTTTCATGCATAACCATTCCTTGCGTGAGTATTTTCTAGCTTATATGTATCCTCCCTACCTATCTTGCGGTTTGTGCAAGGCCTGGAATTATTAATAATTTGCTTTATATCCTTATGCAAGTTATAATTTTGGTGATGGACTAGCTTTGAATGATTATTTCGCTATGAATTGCTCTATCCATAATGCACGTACTGTTGTTGTTGATCCCCGCATTGAGGCTGGTAATGCGGCTTGCCACCTTCCATTTCTTCTTGCACATATTCCTCATCTTGCGTATCATTATTAATATGTTGCGCATAATACTTTGAAAGCCTCCCATCATCGCATTGCCAACCCAGCATATCTTTATGTTGCCCCGTGACCTTGTCTTCATCACCATAAGGCTGGGATCTCTCGTCTTGTATATTTTGTGTGAACACATTTTCATGTTTTGCGCAATATCCTTGATATTGCCATACTTTATGTAAATGCTCATTTTGTATGTTCTCTTGTGCAGATTTTAATCTATGCAACTGATCACGCGGGTCTTCATATTGCACATAGTGATTTGAGTGATACCAACCTTGTCCTTGATCACCCAATGTGTGAACATAATGTGGTACTTCAGCATCATTATCTCCCTACGCAATTTTATAGGGTTGTGTACTATAATTTAGGTTTTGATTATTATCATTAATAACATCACCCCTTTGTTCTCCATGCTTCCACGCAACATGATTATTGTTTGGATGCCCTCTTGAATTATTTCCAGCCCTCTCATACAAATTTGTATGGTTCATTTGCTGACGTTCTTGAGTGGCTTGCGCAGAGAGATATTGGAGTTTCGTGGAAACTTTTTGCTGCATTTTTCTTTTCAAATGACACACGTTATGTGTATTATATTTTTGTTGTTGCTGATGATATGCATCTTGAGGCTACACAAGAACCTTAACACAATGCAATGTATCCTCCCCGTGCAAGCTATCATATTGCTTGCAGTTACTTTGATGATAATGCTTATTGTGACTGGGCATTTCCTCCTCATATTGTGTATTATCATTTTCATTATCCCAACCATGAATACATTTATTTTTCTAATGTTGTACATGATCTTTAATTTGTGCATAATGTTCATCGTCTCCCTGTACTTTTCCACCATTAATGTGCTGACCAAATGTGAATTCTCTTGGCTGGAAACAAGGTTTTTCTTTATCCAGCTGGACGATAATCTCTCCAAATCTTGGCATATTAACATATTGTCCATGTCCATTATTATTTGGTGACAAGTGACAATTACTCCCATCCTACATGTAAATCTTAGGATGCAGATCATGATTCCATTTATTATAATTTCCTTGTATATTCCCATAATGCCTTGCATTATGATTTGGCTCAAGATTATTATAATCATTACCAAAATGATTTACATCATCATCTCTCTACTCTTGTTATCTACCATACTGGGAGTGACTGTGTTCATCATCATTGTTATTCCTTCTTCCCCCACTATTTCGATTGTCACAGTGATCATAAATGTCCTCTTGCTCGTTATCCATGTTATACATTGAATTAGGAAAAATTTTAAACGATCATTGTCACTTGTTGTAATTCTCCCTTCATAGTTTGGTTCCAATTCAGTGAACTGCTTGTTCTTTAGAGATATTATCCCTAACATAGGCTTTGCCTGAAATTGAGTTCTAGAGTCACCACCTCACTTCCTGTGAGGAATATATAATTGTTCTGAATCCTTCTTCCCAGTAGAGTCTTTACAACACTAACTAGAAATTTTGAAACTGACTTTCACTGATAGGTGTCCCTAGCAGAGTCACCAATTTGTTGGGGCTCAAAAATGCTAATCATTTTGAGGCCAACTAACAGGCACAATAGATGCCTCTGCAATTCTGGTTCAATTGAACCAAGGCTAGTAGGCCTAAATTGAATATATTGTCTAACTGCATAAACAACAAAATTTCTTCCAAAGAGGTTACTGATCCTTGGAAGATAAAGTAACTGCATATCCTAATAGGCAGATAGTTAGATATTTAGACTAATACTAGGAACTAATGCTAAACCTAATTTAATGCTTGATAAATAAGATAGCAAATTAGAAATGTACTTCATAGAAAGAAATAAATGGCAAAATCAAATGAATGAATAGACCAGTGCCTGATGCCAAATTTAAAATAGAGTCAACATTCAATACTATATGTACCTGGAGACGGTTTTAAGATAACTCATTTTTGCAGAACGAGACCATCACCCTACAAGCTTTTATTTAAACAAAACTTTACAATAATTCATACAATAGGTCCTATGGTTTTTAACTCAACTTAAGAGCCCGAAAGGAAACAACAACAGGTTCCTAGACCATGCTATCATTATTCAAATTGTACAAACTGATCATAAATAAATGCATAAAATAGAAAGCATAATAGGATACCCTGGTTAGAGAGTAATCCAAGAAAATGATTGAACATACAAACTATATAATCAATAGGGTATAAACACTTATCAGATATCCGTGAATAAGATCTTGAGACATTAGATTCTAGTCTGTGAGAAGTAGCTTTTTTGTCATGATAGAATTGTATTGTTTTTTGCTTACATTTGAGTGAGTATAAGTACAAATTCCAACAGTTCCCTGTGAAAGGACATGCTCTTTCACAGGACCTAATTATACAATTAACCCTAAAAATGTACATAACCAACCATAACAATAGTTGTTCAGGAAAATATCCCTTATAATTATGTGTGCTGTGCATAATAGTTTACTTTCTAATTTCTTGCACACACAAAATACTCAATATTAGTTCATCTCAAACATAATAATAAAAAACATTATATATGGAGTGTATTAATCTTGTATAAACACTATATATTACTTATTAATAATCTATTAAAAATAAATAAGTATCATAAATAAAAATGAAAATGAAAATTTAATTATACTTAAACCATAATAATTATTAAATCATGAAGGATTTATATAATGAGACAAATAAAAACATTACGTTTATAATTATCCTTCTATTTCAAAATAAAACATAATGTATTTATTTAGGAATATAATCCACTTAGTGAAAAAATGCATTTAACCCTAAAGATGAAATCAATCCACTAAGGGCGAACACATTAAGTTTACAAAACTATTACCCAAATGACACAAAATCTTTCTAATACAAAATAATATTATAACTATGAAAAATACATATGATTAGGGAACCTAAAAGATTTAACTTTCTAAAAGCAACCCTAAAACATTCATATAAAAAGGATTAACTAATTCATAAAAACCATAAGATAAAATTATTAACACCCTAAAATTAAAGAAAACAAGTAAAGAAAAGTTACTCTTAGGGATTTGCAACTAAAACATAAATGGAAAACCCTAAAATGTGTGTGTGTGTGTGTGTGTGTGTGTGTGTCTATATATATAATATTTACATTACACTTCTTTAAAATTTAATATTAGTTCAATAACGTTAAAAAAAACTTTTCACCTAACTTGGTAAAATATTAATGTTAAAAAAATTATTAGGTGAAAATGCCAAATGGGAAAGAAAAAGAATTAACATTAAAAATATACCAAAAACCCTAACAAATCAATATTTATTAATTTTAACCTTCATTCCATCATTTATTTTTAACTTTTAGGGTAAAACATAAGTTAGAAATAAAATAATTATTAGTGATTACAATATACAAAATTTCTATCTAATAAACCATATTTATTTTAATAATTTATTTTAAAGGGTATAGGATAATCTTAAATTTATACATTTATTTACATACATACTCTCGAAGAATAATATAGAGCAATTGGTAGGGGTAGGGTCGGGTAGTTAGGTAGGAAAAGGAATGGGTCGAGAGGTCGAGTGTTCAACTCCCTCTCCCCGTTCTTTTTCCTAAAATTAGAAAAATAGGTAAATACATAAATAAAATAATAATCGCATTATTTAAATTACAAAAGATAATTAGGGAAGAGATAACTCCCTGTGTAAGAGGTTGTTTTTATTTCTCACCTGCACATAAAAATGAAGATAAATAAGTATTTTCTCATAACCCTCTCGAAGAAAACAAGTAGACTAACTGGTTAGGGGGGAGGAGGGTAGATAGGTAGGAAAAAGGTCGGCTTGAGAGGTTGAGTGTTCAACTCCCTCTCGCCGCCTTTTGTTCAATCTATTTTTTTTTATAATAATTCTTTATTTTAAAAATTAAATATGCATTTATGGAATTAGAATAAAACAATTAACAATCTACTAAATGAAAATACATTTACTCTTTTATCATTTTAATTTTTTCAACATAAGCAAATGATATAAAACCGAAATTTAAGATCATACTTCCCTGATAATTTCGTATATATTTTGGCCTAAATTTTCAGGTGCCAACAAGGACCTCACATAAATAAGAAAACAAAGAGTGGGTTGTCAAACAACAACAAATAAATGCATAGTCAACCAACAACAAACATAATCTTGCAAGTTGCCCTTGCCTCACATTTGTGTTCTAAATATGGTTATTTACTTATGTTATGACGGTTGTTTAAGAAATTTGGTCATCTACTCTTTAAATTTTTGAATAAATACAAAATCCTAACAACACTATGAGGTTTACGACATATCTATATCTATTGTATGGCATTCCTCTTGTTAGTTCCTACAAAGAGAACTATGGGCAAGGTTAACTTTTCAACTAGTTATTACTAATTGCCTTTAGGCTAGTATTATTGCATTCACTTAAGCTTTGATTGGTCATTAATAACTTGGTTTCTCACCAATCACATGACTTTTTTTTAAAAAAAAATTTAAAAAAATCAATTTGATATGTTAACTTGTGAAATTCTTAATTTATTAATTTATAAAAATGAATTTTCTTCAGTATGATTGGCTAAAACCATATGGGTGTTATAGGAGCACATTTCTAGGAATGTCATATTTTTTAGGCTTTTTTTATATTTTATTATATTTTAAAAAATAAAATGTCTATATTAATTTTTTCTTAATTTTATATGTGAAAATATAGTTAATAAAATCAGGTAACTATTTTAAACGAATTTAGATTTACACTTAAAAAGAATAGAATTAAAACATAGAAGATATGATCTTCTCTATTCTATTTTATATTAGTTAAAATAAATAATTAGATTATTTCATTACAAGCATTACCATTAATACTTTATTCTTATTAAATTAAGTTTAGGTATAAATTGTTATGTATATCTCATAATTTAAAATATTTATATATGTGTGTTGCTCTTCCATGTGTCCCAACGGCTATTCTCACCCCTATTTTCAAATGTGACTTGTGGGGATTTGTTGGGTGTGTGGGACAGTCTAGCTGGGACTATCATCTTTGAGTCCACATCTCCTATAGGTTTACTACATTTTGTTCCTGCTAGTGGGTTTGGGGCGCTTCTCCATCCGCTACGGTTTTGATCACTTGATCCAACCTCTCTGGCCTACTAGTGGGTTGGGGGGATTATTCTCACCCTACTACTAAGGTGGTGGATGAAGGCCCCCCAAAGCCTCCCTCTATTGTTGGTAGACAAAGTTCTATTTGTGTTGCCAAATCTGATGCTGACATTTCTTCAAAGGGGTAATGCCAACCTTTGGCCTATGCCAAGACATCCCCTGTGGTGATGTGTCACCCAGATGTGGTGGATAATATGGATTTCTACCAACGTTGTGGGTCGGTTTATAGATTCGTTGGTTTGTGGTCCTCTCTTTTGAATCTACATTTCTAGGTGACAGAATCTTGGAGATTTGTAGTCTCTGGTAACATTAGATGTCATTTCTATATATTAAAATTTAAAAAAATATATAACAATATAATATAAAAATTGAAACCAAGCATGGAGAGGGAGTGACAGGGAGGAGGAGAGGGGGGGTTTTTTCAAATTTGAGCACGAGCGGGAAACTAGGAAATGGAGGGTTTGCTGCGGGATCTGCGACAGGGGATGTGGGAATTGTTGCGGACTCAGTGTCAGGGGTATGTGGAAAAGGCTGGTGGGTCACCTCTAGCTTCGTCCAACAAGGACTTTTGTCCCTCCAAGGGGTCAGAGATGGAAAAGGTCAATAGTCGTAAGGATGAAGAAGGGTTTAAGTCTTCCCCCTTGAAACCTCAAGGAGGAAAATCGAGAGGTTTATCATCTCTTTTCGGTAAAGGGAAATGGTCAGGTTTATTTGGTGTTAAGCCTTATGGGAAATCTTCGTTCCCTGAGGTTAATATTATCTCTGACCCAAAAAAGGGAGCTTTTGGGATTTTCATTCTAGACTCGTTAGTTGACCACACAGTATCAATAATGGCTTCAACTCTGGTTGGTAATGTGCGGGACCAAGACCAAATATTGATCTTGTAAGATCCTTTATGGATAAGAAGTGGCGACTAAAGGGTCAGGTGGATATAGCAGCAATGCCAAAAGGATTTTTTTCTTTTTAATTTTCTAACCGGGAAGACCTGTCAAAAGTGTTGTGTGGTGGTCCTTGGATGATGGGTAAATCTTCTTTGTCACTACAAAAATGGTCAACTAATCTGGACTATAATGATAACTTCTTTGTTGCAGCTCCTATGTGGATCAGACTTCCTAGATTGACTTTGGAATATTGGCATGAGGATATATTTGTTGGTCTTGTTGGAGCTTTTGGTGAGCTTCTATCAATAGATCTGATGACTATGACAAGGACTAGACAAGTGTATGCCAGCATTTGTGTGAACATTCATCAATCTGCTGAACTTCCACAAGTCATTACCATAAACTCAAAACTAGGTAAATGGATTCAAGAAGTTGAATACGAATCAACTCCCTTTTCTTGATTTTTATGTAAGAAGTTAGGTCATAGGGCAAAAAAATGCCCTGAAAAGGAAAAAAAGAAGATGCGGGATAAGTCTTTAGAACGGAAGATGGAGTGGAAATAAAAAATGTCCTATCCTAGAGGGAACCGAGGAAGTTTCTCTTATTCCAAAGGCTTTTGAAGAGGATTGTGTCTAGAAGACAAATGAAAATCCTTTGGGTCCAAGGTGTGTTGAGAACCATCGAATTCAGCAAGATGTACTTACTAGTGAAACTCAAAAGGAAAATGATCAAGAGAAGGAAAAGGTGGTTTTAGAAGAAAGTGTCAATAAGACTACCAGTCCTGACTTGAGAAATAAAGGAGGGGTAGGATCTCCTAGGGGAGAAGAGAATGAAATGGAACCAAGGGTGGAAGATTCCTTGAAAGGGATGGAATCGATTGAGCTTAATCAGGTTATAGAGGAAGGAGAAGGATGTAATATTTTGGATGGTCAGAATCATAGTGGTTCCTTAAAATGGAATAGTAAGGAAACTTTCTCAACCCCAATAGTGAATAGGACTTAGGGAAGTGAAGATAATATGGATCTTCATGAAAAGGAGAATCCTTGGATTGAGGTTGGGGAGCTTAAGAAAAAAAATAACTTAGGTAAGAAAGGCTCTCCTCTTGGACCTGCAATCTCAAATGACCAAACCTCAAGGAAGAAAAGAGATAGTGTTTCTAAGGGAGGCTCTATTCTTAGAATGGTCAAGAAGATTGGTGCTCAAAAGCAAGGAGGAGTCTAGACTAGAGGGCAGCAGAAAGAAGATGTTGGTACTCCAAAAAGAGAAAGAGGAAGAAAATCAAATAGAGTACTGAGAGACCAAGAAGCAAAATAGAACATAGTGGATGGAAAACAGTTGACCATCCCAGAGGTATGCTCTCCAATCCCCTTATGAAGATCATATCATGGAACATTCGAGGACTTATCGGTCCTCACAAGAAAGATGTAGTTAGGAATCTCATTAGGGACTCTAAACCAGATTTTTTACTTATTCAAGAAACTAAAATGAGGAAAGAAAAAGTTGAAAAGATTAAACTATTTTAAAATGGGGGATGCCTTGGTTGTAACTCTGAAGGAGCCTCCGGAGGTATGGCTATTTTTTGGAACCATTTTAGATTTAATTGTCAGCTTCTGCATGAGGATAAAACTTTTCTTGCAGTCAATGTTTGTAGTCATAAGGATATTTTTTCTTGGATTTGTATTAATGTCTATGCTCCTAATACTAAGATAGGAAGACTTAAGTTGTGGAAGAGATTGCATGAATTCAAGGATACTTTTCCTAACAGTCAATGGATGATAATGGGGGATTTTAATACTCCCCTGAAAGAGAATGACAAGATGGGAGGGAATAATCCCCAAGTAGATAGCAGGGTTGACTTGATGGATTTTATTAGCAATGAAGGTTTGTTGGATGTTGAACTGGAAGGGATAAATTATACTTCGACCAATCGTAGAACTGGAGTCAACCTTATCCAAGTCAATCTTGACAGGGTGCTCATTTCTCTGGACTGGATGACTCAGTTTTCTTGCTCCCTGTCTTCTCTTACAAGAATTGGCTTGGACCATTTCCCTATTTTTTTCATAGCAAGTCCTTTTAATGGCAAAATAAATGCTCCTTTTACATTCAAAAAGATGTGGTTAGCTCACCCAAATCTTGAGAACAAAATAAGGGAATGGTGGAACCTTAAAGTGGATGGTATAGCTATGTTCAAAGTGGTTAAGAAACTTTAAAATGTAAAATCTAAAGTGAGACAATGGAATAAAGATGTTTTTAGGGATATATTCCAAGCCAAGAGTAAAATTATATCAGATCTTAAAGACATTCAAGATGAAATCCAAAGAGAAGGTTTGACCGATGATCAAAAAATCTAGGAGAATAATCTTCTAGTGGATCACCATAATATAATTTCCAAAGAGGAGACCTTTTGGAGGTAGAGATCGAGATCTCTATAGCTTAATCTGGGAGATAAAAATACTAGATTCTTCCACTTTACAACCCTTAAGCATAAGGCTATCAACATGATTCATTCTTTATCTTTGGCAAGAGGAACTACTTCTAAAGAGGAGGAAATCAGAGAAGAAATGAAGGGGTACTTTACTTCTATCTTATCCAAAGACAAAAATCTCATTTTGGAAGATCAGAATAAGTTGTTGGAATCCATCCCTTCTATTTTGGATAAGTCTGCCAATGATATTCTTAAAGATATTCCTTTAGATAAGGAGATTAAAGAAGAGGTTTTCTCTTTTGAAGGAGAGAAATCTCCAAGTCCAGATGGATTTCAGATGTTCTTCTTTCAGAAATTTTGGAGCATTACTGGTAAAGATGTTTGTTCAGCTATTAAGGCATTTTTTGGAACTAAAATATTCTAAAAGAACAAAACTCCACCTTTATAGATCTTATTCCTAAGAAGTTGGGAGCTAATACTGTTGATGGATTCAGGCCTATAAGCCTCTGCAACTCTATGTATAAGATTTTGTCTAAGGTTCTTACTTCTAGAATTCTAAAATGTCTTCCTATTTTAATAGCTCCTCAATAGAATGGCTTTGTTCTGAGAAGATAGATTCTAGACTCTATTATTGTTGCCCATGAGAATATTCACTCTCTAGAAGCTTCTAAAAAGAAAGGATTCTTGCTGAAGTTGGATTTGTCCAAAGCCTATGACAGATTTGATTGGTTGTTCTTGTCTAAAATTCTCTTGGCTTTTGGTTTTGATAGAGGGGTGGTTAGATAGATCATGGAGTTGGTTACTTTGGTTTCATCTTCCGTCATTGTGAATGGTGGTTCCTCTAACTTCTTCCATCCCTCAAGAGGTATAAGGAAAGGAGATCCTATTTCTCCTATCCTTTTTCCTATTATGGCAGAGAGTCTTGGGAGATATATCAATAAATTGGTGAATGAAGGGTAGATAAATGGTCTCCAACCTTCATCTACTAGATTGAAGTGCTCTCATAAATAATTTATGGATGATACCATCACGATTGGGGAAGCCACGGTAAAGAAAGCTAGGAACATGAAGAAGGCTTTGATGACCTATACTAATGCCATTGGCCAACTTATTAACTGGGAGAAAAGCTCTTTGTATTTCCATAACACTCCTGAGGTAAGACAAAGGAAAATTTCTACAATTATTGGTTGTAAAATAGGAAATCTCCCTACTTCTTATCTTGGTCTTCCTTTATGTCTCAAACTGGATGATACCTTCTAGAATAATTTATTAGATATATTTCATCAAAAACTTACTGGATGGAAAGGGACCACTCTAAGCCAAGCTAGAAAAGTCAAATTACTCAAGGTGACTCTACAAAACCTTCCAGTGTATGCTCTTATTCTCTTCAAAATCCCTCAAATGTATGTTGATCTGATTGAGAAAATTCAAAAATATTTCTTTGGTCGGGGGTTGAAGAGAAAAAAAGGCTTAGTCTTATTTCTTGGGACAAGGTTTGTAAGCCTAAGAGATTTGGTGGTCTTGGAATAAGAAGTATTGAAAACATCAATAAGGCTTTGTTGGCCAAACAAATCTAGAGGGTTTTTAAAGAGAAGAAAGAATGGAATACTATTTTAAAAAGTAAATACCTTTTAAACTCTTTAGAAGACTCTTTAAGTAATCAAGAGGATATTCGGGGATCCTACATTTGGAACAACATCAGTAAAGCTAAGAATTTGGTAAGAAAGGGGGCCAAATGGAAGCTGAGAGATAGTAGGAAGATTAAATTATGGGATGATAAATGGCTAAAAGATAGTCCTCTTAATGAGAACCAGGAATGGATGAATACTATTTAGGTATGCAAAGAGACAATAGGTGAAATGGTTTCTGACTACTGGGAAAATGAAAAATGGGTTGATCTTGATCTCATTGCTGAAAATCTCAAGATTGTGAATATGCAACTTTGTTCTTGGTTTATAAGAAATAATGAACAAGATGTTTTAGTGTGGGTACCTGAGGCCAGTGGTAAATGTTTTGTTTCCTTTTCTTTTTCTCTCTTTTTTAAGAAGGAAGAACATCCTTTTTGCTCTCAGGTTTGGAATAAAACACTTATCCCTAGGATTAATATGTTCTATTGGTTGCTTGTTCAAAACAAGATTGTAACTGTGGATAATCTTTGTAAAAGGGGCTTCAATATGCCTAATAGGTTTTTTTTTTGTTGTGGTGAAGTTGAAACTAGTAACCATATGATGATGCACTGTCCCTACATAAGAAAATTCTAGGAAGCTATATTCAAAAAGATCCAGTTGGACTGGGTTAACCCTTAGAATCTTCAAGATCTTGTTAACCAATGGATTTGCCCCTTCCCTGGGAAAGAGATCAAAATTATATGGAAAATGTTTCTCCCTCATTTCACATGGAGAATCTGGAAGGAGAGAAACAATAGAGTGTTCAGAGACAAACAAACCTCCTTTGAGATAGTGGTTGACCAAGTTTGTAGAAGCCTAATGGAAAACTTTAGAACCAATATTTTGTATGATTCTAAATTATTGAACAACTCTCAAGACTTCAAATAAATCCATAATTGGGACTTCTTGGGACAAAGAGCCAAAGAACCCAATCCTAGAGAAAACATTATATGGATAGCTCCACCAAATGGATGGCATAAAGGAAACTTTGATGGCTCAGCCAAAGGTACTCCAGGTAGGGCTGGGGTTGGAGGTTTAGTAAGAGATTGGGCTGAAAATTTTCTGGGAGTTGTTGATGCGCCTTTGGGAATTCAAACAAATCATGTTGTTGAAGTCAATGCGGCTCTCCAAGTTGTGATGTTGGCTAAGGAGATGGGAAGTATGAAGCTTTGGCTAGAGGGAGATTCACTAAATATAATAAATTATATAAAAGGAAAGACAAAGGAAAATTTCTACAATTATTGGTTGTAAAATAGGAAATCTCCCTGCTTCTTATCTTGGTCTTCCTTTATGTCTCAAACTAGATGATACCTTCTAGAATAATTTATTAGATATATTTCATCAAAAACTTACTGGATGGAAAGGGGCCACTCTAAGCCAAGCTGGAAAAGTCAAATTACTCAAGGCGACACTACAAAACCTTCCAGTGTATGCTCTTAGTCTCTTCAAAATCCCTCAAACGTATGTTGATCCAATTGAGAAAATTCAAAAAATATTTCTTTGGTCGGGGGTTGAAGAGAAAAAAAGGCTTAGTCTTATTGCTTGGGACAAGGTTTGTAAGCCTAAGAGATTTTGTGGTCTTGGAATAAGAAGTATCGAAAACATCAATAAGGCTTTGTTGGCCAAACAAATCTAGAGGGTTTTTTAAGAGAAGAAAGAATGGAATACTATTTTAAAAAGTAAATACCTTTTAAACTCTTTAGAAGACTCTTTAAGTAATCAAGAGGATATTCAGGGATCCTACATTTGGAACAACATCAGTAAAGCTAAGAATTTGGTAAGAAAGGGGGCCAGATGGAAGTTGAGAGATAGTAGGAAGATTAAATTATGGGATGATAAATGGCTGAAAGATAGTCCTCTTAATGAGAACCAGGAATGGATGAATGCCATTCAGGTCTGCAAAGAGACAATAGGTGAAATGGTTTCTGACTACTGGGAAAATGAAAAATGGGTTGATCTTGGTCTCATTGTTGAAAATCTCAAGATTGTGAATATGCAACTTTGTTCTTGGTTTATAAGAAATAATGAACAAGATGTTTTAGTGTGGTACTTGAGGCCAGTGGTAAATGTTTTGTTTCCTTTTCTTTTTCTCTCTTTTTTAAGAAGGAAGAACATCCTTTTTGCTCTCGGGTTTGGAATAAAAAACTTATCCCCGTGATTAATATGTTCTATTGGTTGCTTGTTCAAAACAAGATTGTAACTGTGGATAATCTTTGTAAAAGGGGCTTCAATATGCCTAATAGGTGTTTTTTTTGTTGTGGTGAAGTTGAAACTAGAAACCATATGATGATGCACTGACCCTACACAAGAAAAGTTTGGGAAGCTATATTCAAAAAGATCCAGTTGGACTGGGTTAACCCTTAGAATCTTCAAGATCTTGTTAAACAATGGATTTGCCCCTTCTTTGGGAAAGAGATCAAAATTATATGGAAAATGTTTCTCCCTCATTTCACATGGAGAATCTGGAAGGAGAGAAACAATAGAGTGTTCAGAGACAAACAAACCTCCTTTGAGATAGTGGCTGACCAAGTTTGTAGAAGCCTAATGGAAAACTTTAGAACCAATAGTTTGTATGATTCTAAATTATTGAACAACTCTCAAGACTTCAAATAAATCCATAAATGGGACTTCTTGGGACAAAGAGCCAAAGAACCCAATCCTAGAGAAAACATTATATGGACAGCTCCACCAAATGGATGGCATAAAGGAAACTTTGATGGCTCAACCAAAGGTACTCCAGGTAGGGCTGGGGTTGGAGGTTTAGTAAGAGATTGGGCTGAAAATTGTCTGGGAGTTGTTGATGTGCCTTTGGGAATTCAAACAAATCATGTTGTTGAAGTCAATGTGGCTCTCCAAGTTGTGATGTTGGCTAAGGAGATGGGAAGTATGAAGCTTTGGCTAGAGGGAGATTTACTAAATATAATAAATTATATAAAAGGAAAGAATGTGGCCTCTTGGACCATAGCACATATCATAGATAAAATCATATCTATTCTTGGTAATTTTCAAGAAGTGTATATTTCCCATGTGTATCGGGAAGGAAACAAGCCTGCGAATGGGCTTGCTAATGTGGGGGCCCATAAAGAAGTTATCATTATATGGAAAGAGGAAGTAAATCTCCAAAAAGAGATTTTAAGTCTAATCATGTTTGATAGACTTAATCACAAGGAAGGGGTCATAAATCAAACAAGTAATAATGAAGAGGACACTTAAGTTTTTGAGGAGAGAGATTTGTCAGTTAAGGTGTGCAAAAATTATGAAAGAGTTTATTACACAGAGATTGTGGGTCATTTTATGCCTATCAAATCAAAGGAGCTAGTATTATTTTGAAACTGTGCTTGAAGCAAACAAGAGTAAGCAGAATTTGGCAAAAGACATGGGAGGTGGGTTGAGAAGGGAGGAGCTTGAGGACTGTGAAAAATGGAAAAAGGAGAAGAGCATTTGGAGAAAGCTCCAGCGGGGAGGGGTTTCTCCTTATCTAGAAAGACTTCATTGTTATGACAAGGAGGTTACAGAGAAGTTTGTTGTTGGGTGGGAAAATGGCAGAGTAAATTTGATGGGTAAGTCCTTTCCCCTCTCGTTGAATCTCATATCTAAGATTACGGGTATGCCTTTGGATGGCATGAAGTTTTACAAGAACAATAAGTGTATGGGGTCATGGGCTATAAATCTTTTTCCAAAAAATGAAGAAGAAGAAGCAATGATGGTTAAGTGCTTGGGGGATTATGTGGAAATGGACAGGATTAAGCAGATTTGGGCCAAAGTTTTGGAATTTATCATGGAATATTTCACTCTTGATGGGCACTACACGAAAGTGTACAACTTTCACTTTGTGTTGGTCAACCATTTCAGGTATCAAAAGAAATTATATTTTTCCTATTACCTGTTAAGTTCTTTGAATAATAGTATTTTGGAGAATAGGAAAAATCCCAGTTACTCGGTGCTGCATGAAGGGTTAATTTTGCTTATTGCATACTATGCTAGGGATAATATTCCTGATTCTATCCCTAAAATGGTTAAAGGGAAGAAGAAAAAAATGAAAATGGAAAATTTTGGGACTGTTTCTAAGAGGGAAAAGAAGATTAGCAAGGGTAAGGGAGATCCTAGAGAGGACATTGAAGATCAAAACTCCTCTACCCAGGAGAATGAAGAAGGGATGGCGCTAGAAGATAACAGGGAGGGTGTTTCTGAGGAAGAAGAAATGGAACCTAAGGCCAATTTTAAGGGCTCAACTTCTAAGGTTAGGAACAAGAGGGAGAAGAAAAATCAGATTGCTAAAGATTTGGGTGAGGAGGAAGAAGAAACTGAGGTGAAAGAAGCTAATAAGGAAGAGGAGAGGGAAGGGGAGGGTTCTAAGAAGGAAGAGAGAATTGAGAAGAGTAACAAGGAGAAAAAAAGGAAGAAAGAGGAAGGGACTCCGCACAAGAAGCCTAATACAAGGGTTGGGAAAAGAGAAGAGAAAAGGCAGAGAGCTGGGAAGGAAAAAGAGGTTTCTACTGGCTTTGATGTTGATGATCGCATTCTTCAGGAGGTAAGGAGTACAACTGGACATGGCATAAATATGGGAAAATGGCTTAAACAGGAAATGAAAGATATGGGTCACAATTTGAAGGCCCTGGAAGATGAAATGGAGTCTCTAAAAGGAAGAGTGGAAAACTGTACTAAAGAAGTTTTGAAGAAGGTAAATATTAACAACACTGATGATAACTTGAATGCTAGAATCTCTGCTATTGTGGATAAAAAGTTGAAGGATGTTAATGAAAAAATCATCTATAATGGTTACTATATTAGAGAAATTATGAAGCACAATAATGAAGGCCTCAAGGTCTCTATTATCAATTTAAAATCTTTGTATGCCTACCTAGAGAGAAGTCTACTGGAAAAAACTACCATCATGGTGGTTGATGATGTTGGGGGTAAAGGTCAGTCTACGGGGCCTAGTACAAGAACCAGAAGCAACCTCAAAAGGAAAGTTCTAGATATTCCTAAGGAGCTTACAAATCTGAAAGAATCCATTCAAAAAATGGAGGAAATGCAAAAAGAGGTTGAAAAGGCCACTGAAGCTAAGATGTAACTTGTGCAGGTTTGTTGGAGGGTTACTGGTAGATCTGTTGTCGACTATTTTTTGGCTTTTTGTTCTAGTTTGTTAACATGTTGTTTGATGGGTTAGGGTCCTAATTTTTGTCTTTAAGCAGGTGTTATATGTTTGTAAGAACTTTATTGAAAATCTTTTTGTAATCTTTTGTAAATGGTTTCGGGGTCCATACAAAACCTATATTTACCTTAATCAAAAACAATATAATATAAATGTATTATTTATATTTAAAAATAACCTTGTTGTGTTATTTACACAATCAGCCCATTAAAGCAAGAGAAAGTGATGTCGATGACAAGTTAGCTCTTTATCAACATTCATAATTACATTTTTTTGTTCAATAATAAATAAAGCATGATGGCTATTAAGAGCTCCTGGTCCTTTTAGAACGTAAACTTCAATCATAAGAACTTCTGTAAGAAACCCTTCATGATCACTGGATATCATTAATAAGGACTAGACGTTCAAGGAATGCTCTTGCATTCCCTTGGCCTCCATAAAGTGAAGTTAAAATGTATCATCATGCGGAGTTAGGATCAATCCTGAGTATCAGTCGAGACTAAAAAGCTCTTAGGTACTCAAAAGGAAATATCTGGAATCGTCCAGTAAGACCGCCCAAAATTTATATAAATAAAAAGATATAGAGTTAAGTAGTTCAAAAGGAATACCATGGACACCAGACTAATCACTTTTCACACAAAGAGTGATCGCACAATGGCTTTCAGAGAGTGTATTTATCCAGAGAGGTGGAATCAAATTCTACCAGAAGGGCAATGGAAAAGTCCATTGGAGACCAGTTCTTCAATTATGCGTACTCTTACAGGACTAATGGAGGAGTGATAGGACAATTTATAGCTCTCTCCATCTTTGCTGGCAAGAGCAAAGAAGATATTATCAAAGTTGCTAGAGAAGTTTTTGTTGAGGACCACTTGGGAGGCTTAGACAAGATGGTGTATTGTGTGGATCAAAACCTCACCATACCATATCTTGAAGTTACTATGCAAACTGACCTGGAAGAATTGGACAATATCCCCCAGTCCCAAAGAATTGCCATGATCACATTTAAGGATGAAGAATGTTTCGACACCCATTGGCCAGAAATGGCCAAAAACATTGACCTTCTATACAGGGAAGTTTTGGATGAAGAATTGGAGACTAGTTGGCTGCTAAAGTATTGGAGGCTGGAAGGGTTTGACATCCCTGAATCCCTTGATAATATTGCACCTCCAAATATTCATATTATGGCACCAGAGATTCCTAGGTGTACCAGGAGGCATAAGAAAGACATGGAAGAAATTGAATGCATAGTGGTAATGGTCAGAAGGGATAATGCCTGGAAATGCACGGTTGTGCAAAAAAATTATGAATAGTAATATAGTCTTAGCACAGGATCGTATAGTAATCATCATAGTATATCAGATGTATCTAAGGATAGGTAGTTGGAGTACAATTTTGAGATATTTTAAGTTGCCTAAATCTTTAAGCTATTAATGAAGAATATATACAGTCACTAAAATATATTTTGTGTCTCATACACATCTCAGGTATGTATTAAAGATCGAAGGTTTTATGGACTACTGTAAGATATTCTAATGGACTTATGTAATGAATTGGTATAAAGGCCTGTTAATACAGTTTGTGAAGTATAGATATTATGGAACCTTAAATTTCTAGCAGGGATGGATTTAAAGTTTGCATAATATCTGCGGTAGGTATAGAGATACAAATTTATCTGAAATTCTTTATAGTTTTGTAATTGAGTTTCGAAAGTCTATAGTGCAACATATGCAATAGATCACTGACAGTCAATTTAGTATTCGTAACTGGTTTTTAGGTTTTAATGGACTTTTAGGTTTTTTTAATGGGATGGTATATGGTAACTAGGATATCCTTATAATTTTTAATTAGATGCTATAGTGCTTTTTTAGATCATGTTTGAAGATACGATCAATTAATAGCAATGATATCAGGGCTGCAATGGTTATACTAATTCTTAAAATAGTATATCCTAACCCATATTATCAAACTATAGGATCACATATATAATGCGTAATTCTTTTGGTTTTATGAAGTACTGACTATGATCTTAGATGGAAGAATATGGATAGGCTTTGTCCATAGTCTTTGGAAATCATTATTCTCTTCGCAGTAACTATCAAAATGAAGGTAAAGGGGTTTTTAATTTTCTTTTCTTATGCTCCTTTTCAATTTCCACAAATTTAACAATGTGGTCTCAAAGGCTTGTTGTATACCATTTCAGGAGAACAGTGTTAAGTGGAGCTATTTTGGAAGAGGATACTCAAAGGAAGACTATTTACGCTTCTACAGAACAGATAACTCTAATGATTTAAACAGGCAATGTGCTCACAAGATACTGTTGTAATTAAATTGTAATTCAATAAATGGAAAAACTTAAACTTCCCAAATAGTGGGTATGCCCACTCAAACTATGTATATGTGTAAAATCTCGATAACCATCGAGTCGTGGGTATGCCCACGATATCTGTGTATTAGTATCAGGACTTGTAGTCCCGGGCACGGCTGGAGGTTTTCTCTACCCCGCTCTTTCCTACCAATGCCTGCACTGAGCGGGGTTTATTGTACATTTAATTTTTTAATAATAATAAAAATTCTCTATGGCTTCGGCCTTTTACGAATCAAAATATATATATATATACACTCTCTCTCTTTGTGGATATATATATATATACACCCTTCGTCTCTTTACCTCTATCTCTATCTATATCTCATTATCTCTCCATCTCTCTCTACCCCTATTTATATTTCTCCCTCTACCTCTATATATCACTTCCTCTCATTTTCTCATTAACTGTCCCTTTCTATATATTTATCTCTCCATCTCTCTCTACCCTACCTCCCCCTCGCCTCTTGGTAATAGAGCATGATCATTTCTCTATTTTAGAGATTTTATTTTAGTCATGATTGGATCCCTGTAAGTTGATGCATAATTGATGTGAAGCTATTCACTTATCCATTGAGACCTTTAATTGCACACATCATCATTTGATAAATGGTCTACCAAATGATTTCATAAACTACGCAAATACATGCAAAAATCAACCAAAATTTTCCCTAATTGAGTTTCCACACCAAGATGCAATTGCTAGTACTTATTTATATTCAAACAAATACATAAATTATTATATATGATATATCTACTAATTACACAACAAATGTTATTTTTGCAATACTACAAAGGCAAGTATCAGCCACTATGTGGCACTTGTTAATTAAAATAAATTTAACAAGTCAAAATTAAAATTTTATCCTACCAATTTTATTTTTATTAAAGTGTAGATACAATTTTTTTAATTTAAAATGTCAAAAAAATTAATTGTCTTCCATATAAAATTGATTCTTAAACTTTAGGTGATATAGGTGAACTTTCAATTTTGAATCTTCTTTTAAAGCTTGCTTTCTCCCCTTAAAATATATAAGATTTTTTTTACTATTAATAATGCATTTTGATTTGATTTTTATCTAGAAGATTATTTTTTCATTTATTTTTAATATGTAAATACTAATATTATTTTTTAACATTTCATAATATTTTTATATAAAAAATACTAATTTTATTTATTATAGTTGAATAATAATATATTAAGGATTTTGCATATTTATTTTTAATTAGTGTCTAAAGACCAAAAGGTTTTGGTATAAATATATTTAAAAATATTAATAATTCAAATTGGTTGTCTTAATGTATGTTGAACTTTAAAAACTCACAAATGTTGAATTTAATTTTGACTTTATTACAATGACTAATTCAAAAATACCTTTATCTAAATTTTAATAATTAGTTATAAATTTTCAATATAAATGAAGGAATATTTTAAAGAAATTAAAATTTATTTTAACAGGTGCATAAAACTTGATTTGAAAGTGGAATAATGAAAAGTAAACTTAGATGTAGAAAAGCACATCAAAAACATCTAAACTATGGGCGTAGGGGAATCACTCTCTCTTGGTCAAACCCTGGACAATCTCCTTTAACCTTCTTACTAAATCGCTTAGTGTGCGTCTGATATTGGTTCATCTCCCCAATCTTTCCCTTCATTTTTGGAGAATTCTCACTTTGGGGCCATTGGAAACTCCATTGGCCATTTCATAAAGTTGGATGAAGCTACGAAAACTATGGACCTCTCTACCTTCACTTGCATTTTGGTTGACATTGACATCTCCACACCCCTTCCAAGGGATGTGGTTCTCCCCTTTTATTGTCAGCAATGCTTCTCTATTTGTCATCTGGCTATAGATTGTGCTCTCTCGTGTAGTAAAAGTGCAACCACTTGGTGGAAAAATAGAAATGATCATTTGACTGTCCTAGCCTCTAATTCTTCCTCTAATGATTCTTCAAAAGCTGATGATAACTACTCCTAGGGCGATGCTCCCATTGTGTTAACTAATGAGGTAAAAGATTGCCAACACTCTATTTTTTGTGTTGATTATCTTGCAAATAGGGTTCCACCACCTCCCTTTGGTGGTGGGGACCTTACTAAAAGTATCGCCTAGACAGTTGTCTATTCACCCTAGGCCTACAATCCCTCTCCTCCCCACGATGTTGGCAAGTTATCTTCCTACTCTTGATGTGGGTTACTAGTTGTGTTGCTAGTGGGTTGTTAATGGTATGTTCTACACCTTGTTGAAAATAGTCAGCTTGCTCTATTATTTCACCTTAGTGTTGTTATAAGGGACAACACTCTTGTTTTGTTGCTTTTATTATTAAAAAAATATGTTATTTTATATCAAATATTATAATATAATATATATTAATATTTTTTCAAATTTATTAATAACTTAAATTTGAAGTGTGATTTTATATATATATATATATATATATATATATATATATATATATATACCTATCTCCTTCTCTCCATCTCTCTCTACCCCTATTTCTATTTCTCCCTCTACATCTATATATCACTTCCTATCTCTATCTCTATCTTTCTATCTCTTCCTCTCATTTTCTCCTTAACATTCCTTTCTATATATTTATCTCTCCATCTCTCTCTACCCTACCTCCCCCTCGCCTCTTGGTAATAGAGTTACATCCTTCTATTTTAGAGATTTTATTTCAATCATGTTTGGATCCCCGTAAGTTGATGCATAGTTGATGTGAAGCTATTCACTTCTCCATTGAGACCTTTAATTGCACACATAGCATCATTTGATAAATGGTCTACCAAATGATTTCATGAACTACACAAATACATGCAAAAATCAACCAAAATTTTCCCTAATTGAATTTCCACACCAAGATGCAATTACTAGTACTTATTTATATTCAAACAAATACATAAATTGTTATATATGATATATCTACTAATTACACAACAAATGCTATTTTTGCAATACTACAAAGGCAAGTATCAACCACTATGTGGCACTTGTTAATTAAAATAAATTTAAAAAGTCAAAATTAAAATTTTATCCTACCAATTTTATTTTTATTAAAGTGTAGATACAATTTTTTTAATTTAAAATGTCAAAAAAATTAACTATCTTGCATATAATTGATTCTTAAACTTTAGGTGATATGTGTGAACTTTCAATTTTGAATCTTCTTTTAAAGCTTGTTTTCTCCCCTTAAAATATATAAGATTTTTTTTACTATTAATAATGCATTTTGATTTGATTTTTATCTAGAAGATTATTTTTCATTTATTTTTAATATGTAAGTACTAATTTTATTTTTTAAGATTTCATAATATTTTTATATATAAATACTAATATTATTTATTATAGTTCAATAATAATATATTAAGGATTTTGCATATTAATTTTTATTTATTTTCAATTAGCGTCTAAAAGGTTTAGGTATAAATATATTTAAAAATATTAATAATTCAAATAAATTGTCTTAATATATGTTGAACTTTAAAATCTCACAAATGTTGAGTTTAATTTTAACTTTATTATAATGAATAATTTAAAAATATCTTTATGTAAATATTAAATTGTTATATTAGAGTGGTAAACAAATCTGATTAAACACTAATTGGAATAACAAATTTAAAAAATTAGTTATAAAATTTCAATATAAATGAATGAATATTTTAAAGAAATTGATTTTAAGACTGCATATAAAAAAACTTGATTCGAAAGTGGAATAATGAAAAGTAAAACTTAGATGTAGAAAAGCACATCAAATACGTCTAAATCTAGACCGCGCCAATGATGCTTGAGGTACTCAGCAGCAAATAGATTTGACTAGTTTACACAAATGACAATATGCCAATCTTGTCTACTACCAAAAATACATGTTTAAGCGTATCAATAAAATTTTCTCCACATCCAAAGAATCATTTTATGAATCTCAGATCTTCAAGTTCTAAAGAAAGCCTCTATTACCTTCCTGTGATATTTTTGTCAACCCCTAAACCATAGACAATCTAATCTAAAAATAATCCTACTTCGCATTCATGTTGAGGTGGTAAGTGATAATGTTGAGGTCCTCCATCTCTAATTTTGATCTCTTTAAGAGACTACTTTTGTTTATTTTATCTTATACTTTTTTTGTTTATTTTATCTGATACTTTTTTATTTCTATTGTAGAAGGTTTGAACTCAACACTATCTAAATGTTTTAATTTATTGTTTTGTCATATACTTAATTGTTAAAATTAGAGTGTAAACATCTTTTGTAATTTCTTGATTTAATGGTTTTTGTTTCAAAGGTGAGCAATTTAAAGGATGTATTCCCAAAATACAATTTGCTAGTTTAAAAGTACATATAAATGCATTCATTGTGCATTTTATCCAAGTGCATTGATTTTTTTGAGGAAAAACATTAAAATGAGCATATTTATCAATATTATTGTTGTAAATTAAAAATATATATGTAAAATAAGATATAAGCAATTCATTCTAATTATGAGAAAGTTTTGGCAAAATATAGAAGATTAGAATTTCTCAGATTAAAATGTGGGAGGCATTTCCAAAAGTTCTAATGTATCTTAAAATGAGCATATTTATCAAAATTATTGTTGTAAATTAAAAATATATATGTAAAAAAAGATATAAGCAATTCATTCTAATTATGAGAAAGTTTTGGGAAAAAAAAAATAGAAGATTAGAATTTCTCAGATAAAAATGTGGGAGGCATTTCCAAAAGTTCTAATGTATCTTAAAAAACAGTTTTTCAGGCATCTGCCGACTGTTCAAAAACATGCATTTTAGTTAATATCCTAAATATTGTGAATGCCATGCCGTATCTCAGTTTGGTTCAATGCTAGCAGAAAAGTGAAGGTCGTTGACTGCTAAACAGCAACTAATTATTTTGATCAAAACTTCTTGTGTACAATGTCACAGCTGCAAATTGAAGAATTATCTATTTATTTCTGGTAAAAAAATGACTTGTTGACAGCATCATGCTCATATGATATAAAGAGAACACTCTGCCAATCCTTTTGATAAAGCTGATTATTATTCAATAAATTATTTTTTGAAAAATGCACCATGCCACTAACTCTCTTCTCATATATTTACGTCCAGCAAGTAGAGCAACAGTGTATTCACTTTGGATGGCAATATGTGAAAAACTCCGGAGAATAAAATCCTCGCATCACCAAAAAGAGCCACCGAAATTTACTTGATCCATCTGCAAGCCTCGGCTACTCAGCTGCCTTTGTTTTCTTGTAACTATTCATTAGTTGCATCTGCACATCTTGAGTAACTGGAGCATGTTCCCGATATTCCATAGTAAATTCACCTTTTCCCTGCATTGCCAATTTAGTTATACTAAATAGTTTCTGTCAAGAAAGCAACAAAATAATGCCCAACAGAGACAAGCGAGAAAATGTGAAGGCAAAATGAACACAACCAGAAAAATGATGTCTGTATCAAAGAATAAAGTTCAAGAAAACTTGGAGTCGCAGCATATAAAAGCTTCTCAGAGAGACTGAAGTGTGAAAAAAGAGCTTCCAAAACTTGCTAGAGAAACACATGACTCCATTTGTGCATGCATAATAAGGTCTATTGATAAATTTTGGATGAAGAGGATGAGAAATTTTGTTTAGCAGTTTAATCCATAATTTCAAAACTCACCAGGCAAAACACAGAAGACCTGATTTTGACTCAGACAGGGCAACTTGGCAAAATCCAACCAAAAATTGCCAAAAATTCAGCAGAACTTGGCTAGGTGAGCTAATAGGTAATTTAGGCAGCTACAACATAATATGATTAATATCAATAAATATATGGTACTCTGAATGGTTAGGAGGGAGAGAGATTTCCTAGGTAAAGTTTTGCAGGTCGTGCAAAGGAATGGGAGAAAGTATCATAGTACGGATTGAAAAAATCTCAATTCTTTTAATAAGAAGACTACTGAATTTATGGACACCTTGCGATGTCCCTTGTGAGACTTTCTCTAACTTTACAAATTAATGAGACAATTAAGCTGATGATTCTTATGGCCTTTGAATGGGCATGATGTGAGGAGTTGTATCTCTTCAATCACGTCTCTTGACTAATTACACACCTAGTCGGTCTTATCTTTTGTTTATGGACAATATCATTAACTTGACTAATTATCTTTTGATCAATCTGATTGTTCTTCCTTTAAGACGGCGATACTCTTAATTATATTGTTCCTTACATCTAAGGAAGGTTTTTGTGCTATTTGTTAGCAATCGAAGTGGGTTATGACACACCTCAAAACAAAGATTCTCCCTCGATCGATGTAAGAAGAAAAGGTCATCCAAAAGATGGAGAAAGAGGTTTTTTAAAAGTATAGATGCTAACGCTCTTGAGTGTAAAATGGCACACAGTAGACAATAGAAAAAGGTAGTTTGAAATAATTTGCCGGGCATCCTGCCAAATGTTGATGGTAGAGAAATGTGGAGCTACATTCATGGCATGGATATAGATAATTATATATCATATTTTAAATGGTAAGGGTTGAGTAGAATAAGCTTCCTCTGATACTCTTAGCTTTGAAAAATCATGGAAAAGAATGGGTGAATAGCATAAAAAATGTATAGATGAGAACTCTCAGACCATTTAAAGAGAGAGCAACTGAATATAAGGTCTAAAAACAAAAAATAGCCCAAAGATTATGTCCAAAGTAGAAATTTCCATTAGTGGTTTTATCCTTCACAGCGATGCAAAAGAATCGGATAATAGTCTAGAAACTACGTAAATGATTCAAGGAGGCTAAAACAAAGATTCACCGACAGATGGTGTGAAGAGAAAATTTGCTTAGTAGTTTTATCCTTTAAAGGTCATGAAAACAATCAGATATGGTCATACTAAACTAAGTTAGATATATAAACAACACAAAAAGTGGTGTACTGCTAATATTACGGGTTCTTGGTACCATATGAGGAGGAAGTCTGCTTGTGTTTGATGCTTGTTGATTCTATAGTTCAGAGCCAAATGTCAGTAGGTTCTCTTTGTTGTATGGATTGATTACAAACTTTCGGAGCGGAATTTTAAGATGTGGGCCAGAGTGAAGGGTTAAGGGATATCAACCCCTTCCTACCCCAATTGGTATGCAATCACAGGAGGCAGCTCAGAGTTGGCACAAAAGTAAATTAAATGTCTGGAGGCGACGCAAAATTATCGAGTTCTAGAACGGGACATGGACAAACTTGAAGTTAAAATTCATCAACCCCTTTCTGTAGGTTTGATTTGAACATTTTCAGACATGCAACTATTGGTAGAGGGTTTGTATGAATGTGACCTGAATTGGATCGTGAGATAAGATAAATTCAAGTCAACCAAGCCACTAATCTCGTTTGTAAAAGTGACTAAGTAGAGCAACATGTAACACTCATAACTCCTAGCTAAGTCAGAAGGTTCGAATTTGAATTTGAGTTCGGCATTTGAAAAAATTCAACATTAAATTCACCTTATATAAATTTATTTATTTTTAAATATAAATAATATATCCACAAAATTATCAAAATATTCTAGCATTGCTAAATAATTTATCTAAATAACTCATTATTTTTTATGAATAGCCATTTCTGTTGATTTAGATTAAAGTACACTATTCACAAAAAAATGCTTGGGGATTAGGGATCACCCCTCAAGATCACTCCACTTCATATTATTTTAAAATATTAAATATCATAAAATTCAGACGAAGTTCGAGAAGGGTAAAAATTCGCCAAAATTCACAATTTCATGGATGAAGTTTGACAAATATTGTGACTTAGACTCCTGGCATGCATACTCCAATAATAGAGCATGCAAGTCAATGAAGATATTGACAGAGATTGTAAAAAGAGTGTAATGTATTAAGACACTCAATGGCCATTTTTTTGTATTTTGAATTTTTGAAGTCTTATAAGTGCTAAGATGCAAACACATGGTTGTCTATCTATAAATAAAGGAATCGATTTCCATTATGAGCTTTTCTTCAAGAGAAACAATTTTACATTCTTTTTGCATAATTTTGCCCAACATATTGTCTTTGGACTCATCTTTTTGTTGACACCCTTGTGAATCAAGCTGTATGCTACTTGCACATTTACATACTTTTTACAAGGAGGTAGAATTAATAAGTGAAGATAAAGCTTAAGTATACAGGAATATATGAGTAAATTTTGCAAGAATGTTGTCCAAATAAGCGAAGATGTGAATGATTGAGACATTTAGATGTAATTATTTGGAGGACTTTATAACATCTAAGGAGGTCCATTTTACTGGCCAAACCTGTGGAAATTTATAGGCATTCCAAGCATGTTATCTTGATATGGCCAAAAAAACAGTCCATTATCTTCTTCTGCTAAATGAAAAGGGTAAATTGAATGTTAGCGTAATGCTACTGCTACATTTGCAAAAAAATTAAAAATATTGGGCATTATGATGTTAATAGTCATCAGAAAGCAGATGTGAATAGTACATTCAGAATTGCATCCTCATAAGAACAAAGAATTGAAGGCTATGCCTTCCTTAGAAGAGAAAGAAATAGGACTAGCTCCAATATGAATGAGAGGATTGATCGACTTCCATTCCAGGACTAGTAATGAGTATGTGTGAGTAGCAATAAGGCACAGCATAATGGTGAGCTAACTAAACTATTTCCTATCATGATTCAAATTAAGAAGAAAAACTTTAGTACTCTTTTCATTACTTGTTTCACAGAATGTTTGATTTTCAAAGAGTTGGCAAATAAGCTTGGGGTGGTTGCATATAACTATCCTAATCCTTATTAATTGGAATAGGTGAAACAAAGAGTAGCGTTAGAGGTTATCAAGCAATACAAAGTTAACATAAATGAGGATTATACTAAAGAGGTTGTGTTAGATGTTGTTCCTCTTAATGTTTGTTGTGTAGTCTTTGGCAGACCATAAAATGTATGTGAGATATGACATCTTCATAAGAAGAGCCAACAAGACAATTCGGTCAAGTATGGGAATCACTAAAGCATATGTGGATAAATCAAAAATCTCCTTGGTAAATGCTAATTAAACCAAACGATTAACATATGGTGGTGAAAAGTTTGATTTGTCTCTTCAAGGAGAAGCAACACAACAAAATAGTTTGAGTAAAAAACTGCTAATTAAAACCAAACGATTAACATATGCTGTTGAAAAGTTTGATTGTCTCTTCTCCTTGGTAAATGCTAATTAAACCAAACAATTAACATATGCTGGTGAAAAGTTTGATTTGTCTCTTCAAGGAGAAGCAACACAACAAAATAGTTTGAATACAAAGAAATAAAGCAAATGGAAGGGTTGTTGCAACAATCAAGGTTAGTTTCCAAGAACCCAAGGCATACGACCTAAGAGAATGGTTGAGCCAAAGTTGAAAATATCATTATCGGCAACTTATCGCCAAGGGCCAAAAAAAATCGGCAAAAATTCGGAGATTAATCAGCAACTTATCGGCAAAAAAATCGGCAACTTAAAAAAATGCCTAAATTTAATTAGAAATACATTTTTTTTGCAAAATTCAATGAGGGGATGCATCTAATGAGTCAATAAATAAGTAAACAAAAGAAATAAGCTGAGTCTAGATATATTTAAATGCAAATAGGGTACAAAATGGCATCCTCATGTGGAATGTTGATGGCTAGTAGCCATAGCCTGATAGTTTGAACTCTGAAGCAAACTAAAAATAGCAAATTGTCTTTGTAAAACTATAAGTAAATACAAGTACAACATCAAAATAGTCTACAACTTCCTCTTCCCCTTCCCAATAGCTCTAGTAAAACCTACAGGAGAGGTAGGGGGTCTAGTCCTAGGAGTTCATTGTGGTTGCACCTCCTCCCTCTGCACAATGGTTGTGACTCGACCTCCATCCTAGATGTAGATGGTGTTGGCACTAGCAATGGCTCCTCCTCATCCTCCTAAATATCATCCAATCCCACTGCGAATCCACCCTCCTCCATAGCCTGCCTCTCCAAATTGTAGATCTCATCCTTTGTAAACAAGGGAGGTTGCTCTTGTGATGTCCAATCACAGTAAGGATCTATGTCATCCAAATCAAGTGGACTAGCTATTGTTTCCTCTACTTTTCTTGTATGCATCTGAAGGTTATATTGCACAAAGACAAGGTTACTGAGGCATTTCTACGCTAACTTGTTCCTCTTTTTTGTGTGGATGGTCTTGAACAAGCTCCAATTGTGCTCACAACTAGATGAACTACAAGGCTGGCATAAGATTCAAAGGGCAAGTCTTTGCAGATTTGGGGCATTTCCACCCCAATTTCGCCACCAAGCATCTGCAAAATAAAATATTGAAGAGTTGAAAGCAAGGTGAAAGCATATTTTAGTTTTTATCTACTTACAATGCATGTGAAAGACTCCAAAAATCCAAACATTTGTTTAAATCCATCAAAGAAATAAGAATTCTTTGCAATGTTAAGAAAACCGTTGTAAACCTTGTGACTCCCGCTCTTACCAACTCTTTCCCTTAGGTGTGTTCTCTCATCAAGAGAAGACCCAAGGGTGATTGTAGATGTATTTTGTGATCTTTCTTGCATCCTCTACAACCGGTATCACCCAATCTAGATTTCTTATGTCCTCCGAAAGAAGGTCAAGGATATGCGATGCACAAGGAGTCCAAAAAAGTATACTATATTTTTCTTGGAGGATCTTACCCGCTACCACATATGCCGTTGCATTGTCAGTTATGATTTGCACCACATCAATTCTCACCTCCATTACAACTTGCTCTAGCATTAGAGTCAAAGTTTCAACAGTCTACCTTGTTGGAGGCATCCACAAATTTCAAAAACACCATATCATCCTTGCAAGAAACCAAAAAATTAATGATGATGTTGTTTTTGCCATTTGTCCATCCATCTAAAAGAATGGTGCAGCCACATTGTTTCCATTGTATTTTTTGCTCTTCTACCACTTCTTTGGCCCTAGAAACTGCAATTGTGAGCAACCTACAAGTATGAAGTAAAATTAACGTTAAGTACACAATTTTGATTAAAAAAATAACTTACATTCAACAAAAATAAGTAATTACTATAAAATTAAAAAAAAAACATAACTTTAGTTACACTCTAAAACTCAAAAGTCAACATAGCCTATCAAGATTCAAAACTAAAAGTTAAAAGTTAAACATTTAAAAACTAAAATAAGCGAACTAACCTCCCACTAAAGTCTGCACAAGAAGGCGGCTTGTAGCCTTTTCCCGCCAAAATAATTTTGGTAACAAAATTCAGCCAGTATCATGGATTTTTCACAACATTGAAGGGGATGTTGAAGTACCAAAAATCGGCACAAGCAATGTCTACTTGCCGATGTACATTGTTATTCCACCCAACACCCTACAATGATGGTTATGCTCCAGGTGTGTTTCTGTGCACAAAAATTCTATCTATAGAAGACAATTGTGGCACTGATGGCGGTGCTCTACTAGAAGAAGCACAAGTGGTGGTTGAGGGGATACTAGATTTGCGGGTATGTGGACCACAAAGAGAGCCCACTATGCCCTCGAGTGCTTCTTCTTCAAGGTTGATTGTGATACCTTGAGATTCAACAATCACTACCCTCATCGCTAGTTTTGCCCTTTCCCTTTGCAATTTTTTCTCTTCTTGGGCAGCAAGGCATTCATTTCTCATTTTATTTCTTTCATGGTTGCCTCACAAACCCTCATATCATGCTTTGTGATGCCTGCAAGGTGGCATTTCAAGCGGTATATGCCTCCACTAATTATTTTTCACACTTAAATGCAAATTACGGTATTAATTTCAAGTCCTTCAAAGGTATACTTCCAGGCCTTATCTCTAGCCTCTTTAAGACACGTGCCTACATATCTAGATGGACATGTGTCTACTGAGGCACTAGCAAACCTTGCAGCTGACCCAGTTGTGGATGAATCTCTATTTTCCATTTCAATTAAATTTCAACCTACGCATACAAATAGAAACCCCAAATTAATATATTATATTCTAATAAAAAAAAATAGCAAACACACTAAATTAGTTTAAATAATTTTTAAAATAGTTGAAACTTGAAAAAAAAAAGTGTTAGGGTTTTAAACTTTTATGAAAATATGAGATTCTTGAGAAAACTATAAAAAAAAATTGTTAAAAATTGGTGTTAAAATTTGTTCATTACGCTCTAAAACAATTTAGAGTACTTAGGAAATGTTGTTATAGAGTTTCTATAAACCTAGATGCAACAAAGAGAAGATAATTTATTTATTTTTAAAAAAAGAATTAAAAAAATTGAAAACTTACCTATGAATCTGATTTTGCTTCAAAAACCTCTTCAAATCCACTAAAAATCCCTCTAGATCCCTGCAAATCACCTTTCAAAACCTTGGAATCTTTTTTTTGCCCAAACAACAACATACAAGTCACAAAATGCATAATAGAATTTTGTTTTTTCGTTAACACCTATTATGTAACTGTGACCAATAAATAAAGTACTTATTGCCTAGGGAACACCCCACAACGCAGCGGTAAGTTGTGAGCCTCTCATTTGGGAGGTCTTGGGTTCAAGTCTTCTTGAGCCCCATGTTGATCTTGGCTTTGGCCTATTACCCATCAAAAAAAAAAAAAGTACTTATTGCCTATTTATTAGCGATAAGTTGCCAACTTATCGGCAATAAGTTGATAACTTATCAGCGATAAAGTGTGGCATTTTAACACCATGTGAAATTTATCGTGATAAATTGACTTTCGCCAATAAATCGGCTATAAGTGCATCTATGGGTTGAGCATTAGTCCAATAATAACTCAATTGTCCTCTCCCCAACATTGTTCTCTATAGACTAACTATTGGAAGATAATGAAGTTAAAAAAAACTTCAATCTTTGTTAGATCAAGGTCAAAAACAAAGGCACCCTCTTCTTCAAACTGATAATTTGTTGGGACCATAGTTCTGAAACTCCTAGAGAACTCATGATTCTCATGAGTATTCACATGTCAAAATTTGAAAGGTGCTACTTGCTGTTGAGCCAGCACAAGTCCAACATGTAGACTCATAGAGAGTAATTGCCAAGTCCACATGATGGAGGTGCCGGACATGAAAAAAGAGTGACATGGCTCAAATGTGCCAAAAAGTTGATATTTTTGCCTTCAAATCCTGATGCAGCATCCATTTTCTCTCACATAGCATTTGAACTCTCTTTGAGTGATTAATGGCAATTTAAGGTGACTAGGGACGCAGTTTTTCTGCATTTTTATTTATGGTACTTTTATTTCCATATTTCTTTTACATTTCTTTTCCATGTTCCTTTGTGTTCCACATACATTGTAAATTCATGTAAGGTTTATGTACTGTTTGTAGTGTCCTACCCTGTTTACCAAATATTTTGCACTACTTCCACCAGTGCAGCTACATAGACATTTTATCAAACAGTTTACAAGCACGTATAATTCATAGGTTTCTAAGTTTACTTGTAATGCTGCTGAGGTGAAAGCTTTTAAATATTTTTAATTCATGAATAACAAGCATGTAGTTTTGGCACACTGATTCTTATTTCAATGATCAAATACAAATTCATTAAACAAGCATTGATATGAATTGAATGCATTGAGTTCAGCCATGAAATTGAGAATTTCAAGAGTACCTTGAATGGACTGCTATTGTAGATCTGAAAACTACCCAGGAATAATGACAGTAGATGAACAGCAGCAGGGACTCCCACTCAGGACTGAAAGCCACCTTTCCAGGCAAGGGATAGACTCAAATATCAATTTCCAGATCAGAGATAGACACCTTATTTGCATACAGAAACAAATTGCAGCGTTCAGACATTTGAAGCAGACTTAAAACTTCAGTATATCAACATTATATTGCTGCTCTAGCTATGTTCCACGTCACAAAGGATTAATGTAATGCCCAGCAAAAGCTCTTAAAGCCCAAAAATAATCTCGTCCCTTAAGTGTTCCATATGAGTTTGTCTTTTTCTTTTGTCATTATCTAAATTTTGACATTTTCTGAATTTTTTAAAACACATAATTTGTCTCTATCTGCTGATGGATGACAGTCCTAAATCACATAGGACTCTTCAAAAAGCAACGAATCCCTTTCAGACTTTGACTATTATTCCTTAAAGCTTAGGAGTCTATTCACTTTAGGACTCTTCAAGTAGATGCCACTAACAGCCAAAAATTTCTCCCAAGTGGCATTCTCTCTTTTAATAGTTTTAATCTCAAATAAGCTGGGAGCTAGGAAAGAGTCCAATGTAGTCTCCAAGTCTCCATTTGAGCTGCCTTTTTTTCTTATTTCACTTGTCTATAGTGCTGAATTGGATTTGTCTTCTAGTGCTCCACAGCCCGATACAGTAATTTTGCTTTTTCCCTCCTTTGTCTATACTGCTTCCTTCATAAATGAGACGGCTGTCATTTCTAACCAATAAACTTCAGGCTCTTTAAATCCCACGCCAAATTAAAAACTGCGCAACCAAGCAGCCTAAAGAAATCGTTTCTTACTTTGTCTCATGCAAATTTGTCTTTTGTCCCAAACAAACATGGTCTTCAATATCTTACCCTTGCAACCTCTATTGCATGGTGGGTCACAAATTTGTTTATTAGCAATGATACGAATTTATTCTGAATTTAAAATATTTCTCTTAGAAAAGCCCACAAACTGCAATCTATACTTGTTAAAGAACAGGGTGAGCCTAAACTCAAGCTTACAAACAATATTTGTTATTCTTAAACCAAGCATACAAGTACACAACTTAATTACTTTTAAAAAATCTACAAACTTGATTATCTGAATCCCAAAAACTTATTTAAATCTAAGTTACCATATTCGCTCTGCCAACTGCAAATTTGCCATTCAATTCGCTCCACATTTGAATTCGAACTTTCTGTGTAATTCGCAGAACATTCGAAAAAAATGAACCTGGACGAATTTTGGTCCAATTTTGACGAATTTCAAAAAACCTGCGCGAGCCCGGATTGAATTTGGGCGAATTTCACCGAATTTCGAACGAATTTGTATGAAAGTTTGACTTTGTTGACTTTCAATGGTTCATTTTAAATAGTTTTTAAATTGGTTTTTTTTTGTTTAACCCTAAAATCGTGGCGTTTTTACATACACATTTTTTAACTCCATTATGCGCCACGTTTTTTGTAGCAGTTCCATCTTTCCTCAGCGTTTTTGGTAGCAGCCGTTTATGGTCTTCTCTCAGCTTGTCTTTCCTCAACGTTTTTGCAGATCGAAAGTTGAAACTTGAGGTCACTGCTTGCTGGTTGAGGTCGCTGTTGCAGGTTGAGGTGAGTAACATTCGTGCGATGCCCATAGTTTGTAATTATTTTGGGTGCAATGCTGTTTTATTATTTCCTGACTTGTAGAGTGATCACAATAAATAATCCTCCATAGTCAGAATTTTACTTGTTAAAAAAGTAGAATTGAAACTACTCACCGCAAGCTCTTCCCATAAGCTTTTTGGTTTTGCTTGTGAATCATATTAAATATCTTTTTGCTTTGTTTGTTGTTTAATATTAGCCTCAAATTCTTATTTAATTCAAATTCAGAGAGGTAACTGTTTTATATTAATATTTTTTTGCTTTGTTTGTTGTTTATAGATTCATCATTCAGACTCAAAGAATGGTTGCAAGTGCTTCTAGCACCGAAAACTCCCACTTCAAAATAGACAGACACTCTCCACTATGGAAATATGTGAAAATGGTTAAACCAATGCCAGGTGGAGGAGGTTATCTGTAGATTTGCAGTCATTGCAAAGAGGCATCTAGTAGCTCTTACAGTAGAGTGAAAGCACATTTGTGCTTTACTCCTCAACAGGGCATTAAGTTTTGTGCAGGGAGACCAAGAGTTAATGGGGTACTACCTAAAACCTTACTTCCAAACCACATTGTGAACAAATATATTCAAGAGCAAAAACAAGCAGACGAAGCAGCTGGGAGGACAAGTTCTCATCCTTTGCAAAATGCTAGGAAAAAAACAAAAACATCATCTGTCTTCAACTTCCACTCCCAATGAACCACCCGTAGAGGGCCATCCATTCTTGTGTGCTCCTCAAGAACTAATTGCAAAGAAGAGAGCAATGGGGCCCTTGGAAACATCATTTCAAAATGAAGCTAGAGACATTGCCGAGGAAGCCATAGCGAGATGTGTCTATGCATGTGGATTGGTGTTTAATGTTGTTTGCTCACTGTATTGGCAAAAAATGGTGAGATCAATTAATGAGGCTCCAAAGGGGTTCAAGGGCCCAGGTTATGAGAAGGTGCGCACCACTTTATTGGACAAAGAGATGATCAATGTAGAGGCTTCCATGCAGCCCATCAAGGATTCATGGATTGAAACAGGTGTGACCATAGTATCCGATGGATGAAAAGATGTGAGAAATCGTCCTTTGGTCAATGTTATTGCAATTTCCATAAGAGGTGCAATGTTTCTAAAAGTTGTGGATTGTGAAGGAGAGGTGAAGGACGGTCCTTTCATTGCAAACATTCTCATCCAAGCCATTGAGCAAGTTGGCCCTCAAAATGTTGTTCAGGTAATAACCGACAATGCCAAGAATTGTAGGGCTGCCGGCTTATTGGTTGAGGAGCACTTTGAACACATTTTTTGGACACCTTGTGCCATGCACTCACTCAACCTAATGCTGCAAAAAATTGGCACTAAGATTGGGTGGATTAAAAAAATGTATGAAGAGGCACAGGAGATCCAAATGTTTGTCACGAACCATCATATGATGCAAACCATATTTAGACAATTCTCAAAATTGGAGCTCTTGAAAGTAAGTTCAATTGTTTAAAATTTAAACATGTTTTAGAATTCTAGTCACTTTAGTTTAGTAAAATTTCTATGTTTTTAAATTTTAATTTTAATCTTGATCTTAATTTATTATTGTTTTGATCTTAAAATAGATTGTCGAGAACCGCTTTGCCTCCAACACTATTGTTTTGAGACGCCTTGTCAAGGTTAAAGAGGCATTGTCTAGAATGGTAATCAATGCTAATTGGAGCATATGGAGGCAATCTAATAGTGCCAAGGCAGCTGCCATTAAGGCTTTGATACTAGATGACTCTTGGTGGGATCGTGCTGAGTACCTTCTGAAGTTCACCAAGCCTATATTGACCATGATCTGATACACTGACATGGATAGGCCTTGCTTGGGTGAGGTATATGATGGCATTGACTCCATGATTGAGGATATTAGAAATATCATAAATGAGAAAGAGGAAGATCCTGATTAAAAGTTCTTCAAGCAGCTACAGGTAATCATGGTAGAGAGGTGGAACAAAATGACTACCCCTTTGCATCTACTTGCCTTTGCATTGAGCCCCAGATTCTATAGCCAATCGATCCTCAGTGAGAGTACCACTAGAGTTGCCCCATACAGAGATCTTGAAGTTGCTCAAGGGTACAAGGCAGCCCTTCGAAGACTCTTTCCCGAGCACCTACGAGCTACAGTGAGGTCTGAATTCATGAGTTTCGCAAGCACCAATGATTGTGGTCTTGAAGCTCTTGCAGACAAGAAAAATGTTGATGCTCATAAATGGTGGTACTTCCATGGACAAATGTACCAGCTCTTGCAACCCATTGCCATCAAAATTTTATCACAAGTTCTTTACTCTTAAGATTCTAATTTCTAAATTCTTGTTGATAAATATTGAATTTATATTTTAAAAATTTATATTCAAACCTCTTAACTCTCTAATTTCAAAATTGTAAATCTTGATAGGTTGCTAGTTCATCATCATCTGAGAGGAACTGGAGCACATACTCCTTCATCCACTCAATAAAACGCAACCGACTAAACTCCAAGAAGGCAGATAACTTGGTCTTTGTGCATTCAAACTTGAGGCTCACAACACACAAAGACAATACTTACAAAAAAGGGGAGGCACAGCATTGGGATGTTGAACCAAAGTCTGCGGAGTTGGAAGCCCATTTTGATGCACTTGCAATTGATGATGGTGATCGCGAGCTACTTAGTGATGTTGAGGCTGATCCTAAGGCTGGGCCTGAGGCTGCTAGTACTGATGCTAGTGGCACTGTTTGTGCTTCTAATCTGCAACAGCATAATGATGATGATTTGTTTGATGATTTTTTATGATATTTTGATCACTGATGACTGATAGTGATTATTAATGTTGGCATTATTGTTTTTGAACTGAAACATTGATATGGTGGTGTATTTTGGCATTTTGTTATGTCATTTGAACTAAAACGACAATATATGTGGTGGTGTATTTTGCTATGTTGCTTTATTATTAGCATAGTAAAGTATGAACTTATTTGTTGCTGCATATGTTTATATATATATATATATATATATATATATATATATATATATATATATATATATATATATATATATATATATTTTTAAAAAATCTTGTATGGATGAACCCAAAACGAATCGAACCCAGCCCAAAAAAAATTTGGACGAATTTTGAACCCAAATCTCGAACCCGCATCCGAACCGGAATCCGAACTGGCAACTTAGATTTAAATGCACAATGAAATACCTTTATGATATCTCCAATTGGAACTGTGATCCCATCTAATTCCTAAGAAAATTCTAAAGGGTTCCATCCCAAGGTTTCAAAACTGAAAGCTAGAAGCTCCCAAATTCTTCAAAAGAAAACAATTAAAACCAAGCCTCTTCAAAATGAGTCTCTCGATGTTCTTTAATAGCACATCTTGTGACTCTTCATTTTCTTCTACTTGTCTCTTGATTTTTTTTCTTTGACTCTTTATTAACCCCTCTTTAATTTGAAATTAGGGAGATAACAAGAAAACTCACCATTAAAATCATTTTAATACTTTATTAAATAATTAAATTAAGTTGTTAAATCTAATATAATTTGACAACTTAAAACTTAATTATTTAATTGACTTCTAATGTCCCGAAAAGGGGACATTACACTGTTTCTCCAAGTTTATGACAGGAAGGTTGTGGGGACATGGTGTTGAGGTTTTAGGGACAGTGGAGGGAAGCCTATTAAAATACTTAATCAAACTAAAACCATCTTAAATTTTAGATAGCATAACTGTGCTGATTTCCAATAAAAATCCTCCCTCTATTAAGTATTCAGGAGTTTACAGTAATTTATATTAAAGGTACTTTTTCTATTTTTATCCTCCACGTGAAGAAAGTTCCCTCCAAAAACCCAAGATGTCTGGAACATTAGTGACATAACTTCAACCCCTAAGGATGTGTCCTTGTTGAACATTGGGTTTATGCATCAAATTGATATTTACAGAAAAATGACAAGCTACTTATTCTTGTTACATTGGCAATTTGAACGAGAGTAGGTTTATGTAATTTAAAAATAAAAATACAAGGCTTTTAATGTTGTTTACTTGTGTTTCACATGCATTTGAATTAGAGTAGTGTTTATGTTTTTTTTTAAATATTAAAAAAGCTAAAAGTTTTTGGATTTTCTGTCATATAAGTCTTTGCTACAAGATGATGATTAGTAGATTTATCAAATATTTTGTAGCAGTTATCTTCAAACACTACTTTATAGTTTTTTCTACAAGCTGGCCAATACTCAAAACTATGCTGTAACTTTGGCACAAACAAAGTATTATGAATATGGATAGTTTCTCCTTGCTCAGTCTTGACCGTAAGGGTACCTTTCCCATGACAGCAACCTCCTTATCATTTCCAAACTTGACTTCTCATTGAATCCTCTAATTGGACAAAAAGATCAGATTTACCTATCGTGTAAATGGAGCAACCACTATCCAAAATTCAGACATCCTCTTGGTGTTCTTTTGCTAAATTGCATACAAAGAATGTATAATTCTTTGCATCGGCGGAAGACACAATGTAATTGGCTCTTGACTTAATCAAGTCAAATTTCTTCTTTTTGCACTCTGATTCATAATGAACATACCTTTCACAATATCTACATCAAAGACTCCTTCGATCCACAAAACTTTGTCCTCTTCCTCTATTATTTCCCCTTCCTCTTCCTCTACCTCGTCCTCTGCTATTAGAGGAAGATTCACCTTGATATTTAATAGTATGAGACGGAGGAAATTTAGACTTTTTTGCAATATTCACAGAAGACTAGAAAGCTTGCACAAAACTTTTTGTAGAACGTTGCATACACTCCTCGTGAGATTGCAAAGAACAACTTAACTCTAGAACTTTGAAAGTAGTTAGATTTTTACTTTCTTCAATGGCTATCACCACTGGATCAAATTTAGGAGGAAGAGTTAGTATTTTCTCAATACCAAAGTTAGCACTAGAGTTGGTAGAAAGAATGCTGCTAGGAAACATCACATACTTAGACCAACCACGAGAATTGTCGTTTGCAATTATTGTGGGTTAAATATGAATAGTTGTAACTTTCATCGATCACCTCAAGTACCACCTTGGACACATTGTTGGCCATGATGTGAAATTGTGTATGAACATTAAACTAGAAGTTGAATAGGAGATCCAAGCACTCCAACCATTGATAGCCATTTATAGCCATTGTAATGCGAATATCTATGAATCCCAACATGGCAAGGGAATTAGAAATGAATACGGCAAAGACTGTGGATTACACTACTAGTCCATGAATTTGTAGCATATCCACTTCATTGAGCTCCAACAAAGTACAATCACAAGTTTTATCCAATTCCATGGCACACGCTTAGTTCACAACTTTTACTTAAAGGTACAATTTTGAATAATAATAGCCATGAGATGTGCAAACTTTTGTCGCTATAACCACCTTCCTTTCAATAGGGTGAGAAGCCAACATTGATAAAGGATGCAAAGTGCCTACTCCATATGACACAAGGAAGTGATTACTCCATAAAGCAATGGCAAATGCAAAGACAATTGTGGTAAGTGCAAAGGAAGCATTGACGCAAGAATGGATTGACCATAATATCCAATGGGTGGATATATGGAAGGATTTGAACATTCATCAACTTTCTAGTGGCTTCAAATAACAAGATGGTATTATTGAGGTCCATAAACACCTCAAACAAAGAGCAAAAAAAAGTAGAGAATTCAGGTCTAAAGTTACAATGAGATTGTTTTAAACATTAGAATAAAAAATGTGGTCCAAATTGTGATAAATAATACATTAACATATGTGGTAGAAGGAAGACTACTTGAGGAAAGACACCCAACACTTATATGGACCCCTCATGTTGTGTAATGTCCCCATTTTAGGGTACATTATTTTGTGTCGGGTTGTTAGCCTTTTCAGCTGGGCTCGGAGGGTTAACCGTGGTGTAGCAGTGCACCAGAAGATAATTGGCCTTGGTGTTTTCAGTTCCAAGCCAATCGGAGCAGTTCTGCAGGTTTCCGAGATACTTACTATTTTTAGTAAGTCAGCAGGGTTCAGATTTCTCGGCTTTTTAGTAGTGGACTCGGAGTGTCTCACCAAGAGCTTTTCGGCGAGCTATCACACGTCAGTATCCGAGCTCGTTTGGGCCTCCATTTTAATGCCAGAAGTTTTCCTCACTTATTTATTATTTTACTTTATAACTCAACGGTCATTTATTTAAAGTGACTTAAAGTGAGTTTATAAGAGACGAAATGGGCATACGAAGAGTCACAGTGGGGAAACTAAAGAGTCACAGCTGCAGCCATAAGATGAGGTTTTGGAGTCTCATTTGGGCATGCTTTAGTTTATGAATATTATTTTCTCTTTGAGAATTCGAGAAGCTTCAGCTATCGAATCAGAAATATGAGGACGGAAACCTTCAACATTTCTTGGTGGATTGGACGGAAACCCGATTCATCCCAGTGTGGATTCATTCAGAGTTCGCCATTGCTTTTATCAGGTTCTTATCATCCAGTCTTACTGTTATTTGCCTGTAGTTCAGATTGGAATGTAATAATTTATGGTTTTGTATTGCTATTGTAAAATACATACCATTTTTTGAGTTATTTTACGAGATTGTATTTGTTGGTTTTATAAATACATCTGCTGGTTATTCGAGAATATCTTCTGGTTATTTGCATGTTATTGTTTATTATAAATCTGTTTAAGATTTATTGGTCGGAATCAGTAAATGGCCGGTTAGGGTCATTTCAATGGTATCAGAGCTGGCCTTCCTGCCAGCCTGTGAGGTTCTTGTCAGTAACAGATTTTCAGAGCTCGATATTTTGATAAAGATTAGTTTACTCACAGCTCAGATTTACCACATCAGCACCTTCAGCCCCGTTTAGCAGAATGAAGACTGAGACCAGGTGATTCACATGGAATATGTACTTGCAGTGGTCGGCCCACACTGTAGTAGAAAAGGTGGAAGGAATATCGTTGGCATAGCATTGTTTTCAGCACCTTCAACATCATTCTGTGCAACCGCAGGTTATTGAATAGTCAAGCCAGACATCCAACAGTGACTGCCGTATGCTTACATGGTTAGTAGAGGAGACTTCAGTAATTTCTCTAAACTTCGAGAGCAGAATATGTAGAACGTTCACCCCTTCCTCATTTAGCGAGAGTTGAGCTGGCAGCCGTGACACAGGTCGAAACACGCAGCTGTTAGTATTAACGCGATTCCAGTAGTCGCTTCGTTGGTGATCACTACCCAAGCCGTGCGGAGGTCTCACACCTGGCAATGTTCAATCGGACTTGAGTCACGAAGGAGGACAGGCATCTATCGCGGCAACACGGGGATCATTCCAACTGGCAATATCAGGTGGAAGGAATATCAGTGATCGTTTATGGTCATGGGACTACTCCAAATCAGAACTGAGAAGAGTGCGTCTGCAACAGACCTCTACCTTGCATTGGCTGCGACTGAAGAACACTCGACTCTACGCGGGTGACTCCTGTGCATGCTTCACCATTCACGCACGGCACTCTCGGTCATAACACGAGTAGCATCCATAGCAGACAAGGAACTCTAGCATCTGCGGTAGACTAGTCTGCATTTCTACATGAGTGTACATAGCTGGTTGGTACTCGTAATCCTCTGCTAGTCATTTGATTTGTAACACAGGAATAATTACAATGTTATACTTTCCTGTTCTTTGCTGAATGTAATTTTACCTGGAAGTCATTATCATGCATCTTGGAGAGCTTAGACATTGTATTAGATTTGGTGGTTTATATGTGAAAATACATTGCATATTCAGTAAACAGGGGGAATTGTTAAAATGAGAATGGTATGAGACAATAACGATAACACTTCTGGTCATTAGAGTTAACACTGGCATGTTGTGTTAAAACCAAACCATAATATTTTGAGGAAGATTTCTTGAACAACTCAACCCGGTCATATTAGAAATCTGCTTGAAGTTTGGCCTAGGAATATTACAGAATTCTTTTTGGAACACTGTCAGATTTTGACATTTGAAAAAACACCCTCAGTCTATAAGTTTGTATAAACTCTCAGTTCTATGGGTCAGAACCTTACAGTATTGGGATATTCAGAGAATTTAAATATCGGAAAGTTACTTCGGAACATTTCATTATCTGACAATATAGAGCAGGGGGGGGTGTCTGTACTTAAGATTACCATTCACCACAACATCTGTTTCTGGAAGGCATCCACCTGAGGCAGGAGTTTCTTGTCAGTCAACTTGAACTATGCTCTTATAGTGATATACAGGAATACAATAGCGTTAGTGAGATTTGTTGTCGTTTTCTTTAGACTGGAGGTGCTGTAAGCTATTTGAGAATGTGACTTGAGCATTACCTTTTGTCAAGATTATTGCACAAGTGGTTACAATGCGCAGAATAGGAGTCGGGATGAAGGGAACAGAGATTTTACAACGTTGCCAAAAATTTTCATCTCCTGGTAGGAAAAGCTTGGTCTATGCATATGTATACTAAACAATAAATGGATGAATCTCTGTACCCAGCCACCAGCAATTGCGCTGATTTAAAGTCACAAGAAGTCAAATACAAGACAGTCAAAGGGTTACAGAGGTAAAATACTTTCAGCAGATAGAATCAGAATTACCATTGCAGTGCCAGCATTTCGCTATTACAGAATTCGATTCAGTCCCTTGTGTGCAAATCTTGGTGAAAATTAATTCATGGAGTCTTTGGAGAGTCCAATATTCTCTAAGGAATTCAACGACACATTTTACAGTGTCCAACTCAGAGATATACAGAAGGAAATGGAGATAGGCAATGAGTTGTGTTGCCTTGGATGGCAGTTAGAGGAGCAGAAATTTACAAGCGGCATTCTAGCCAAACTCAATGAAATAAATTCATATCTATCCAAGATAGATCCAGCAGATTGTCGGCTTCTTAATTGGGCCATGCATTCCACGATGGTTGCCTTAGTACAATGCAGATTTATGAGTCATCCACTTCGAGATGTTAGGCTTGCAGTTGCCTTATGTCTCAGTGAGATCGCTCGAATTATAGCACCTATTGTTCCGTACACTGAGCACATTTGGAGACAGGTGTTACAGCTGATTGTAGACAGCTTGGATGGACTGAAATATAACAGAGATTCTACCTTTGGTACACAGGTAAAAATTTTGGAGTTAGTGAACGGCACTAGGGTTTTCAGTCACATGTTGAATCTTGGTTATGGTGAAATGATTCAGCAATTATTTCAGTGTCTCCTAGATAACTACAAGGGGCGTCATTCAGATGAGGTGAAGACATGCATTATGACTATCTTATCCTCGATCTTAGATGAGGACTGCGACATATGCAAACAATTGCAATCTGAATTGTTGGCATTATGGAGAGGAGGAATAAGGAAAGCATCCATGACGTATGAACTCTCAGCTGAATTAATTAAGCTTCAGGCTGAAAGATTCATGAGTTCGTTATCTGAAAACGAACGGGCATCATTAGGCTTACAGGTTGCAGGATCCCCGGTGATAGACCAGAATTCAGTGATTGCAGGGCAGATTTGTTTCTTATGTCAGGGGAGTTGGTCACAGGGGCATGTTTGCATGATTGATCAAGGGAAAGATTAATTGTAGCCTAGTGATAGAGACATTACAATTATGACTACCCCACTTTCGGGATGTAGTGGTGAGTATTCAAAACTCTATTTCGGTGACTTGATGGCGGAGTTTGATAACTCCATGGTTATAGGTCATGGTAACCCGTTGGAGACCTTCAGTGATTCTGGTAATGAGGAATTATGTGACTTCTTTAGCAGCACTTCACTTTTGCATCACACAGATATGGATGATCCATTTGGCAGTGCATCTCGGGGTAACATTGATGAGAAGTGTGTCTTAAAGAGTCAGCTGAAAGTTAGCGATGACGCCATTATTGCAGCGCTAGTTCACCATGATAGCACTCACCAGATCATCAATGATCTGTACAGGGCAGCTCAGAGAGATCAAGGGCAAGGCAGCCGAGGGATTGGATCCTATACTGCAAGTTTACAGGGAGTCAAGGCAGCATTTGAGGATTGGAAGTCGGAGTATTTGAGACTACTTACAGACCGTGACCACTTGTTACAGGTTGCCGGGAGTTATGCTGAGCAGTTGAGGAGTAAGGAGGTTGAGATCGGTAAGCTCAATAGGGAGCTTAGTGCTACTCAGAGCACTTTGGAGCACACTCGTATCGCTCTACAGGAGGCAAGGAATCAGATTGTGATCTCTAGCCAATACAAGGAGCAGGATGACAGGGATAGGTCCGAATTCTATCAGGAGGTCATTCAAGAGCTTGACAACATACAGCAGACCTATGACTTGGACAGTTGTCCAAGAAGATCTTTGGATCATCCGGAGTTTCGTGATGATTTAGATCACTTTCAGATGATGGATAACTCCTTGTTTGATATGGGTACGGAGTTGACTATCGATAATCCCCTCTTTGAGTTAGTTGAGGGAGATACTTCCTATTCCCAGGAGGAGGACGAGATTGGTTGCAGGGTGTGGGACCCAGGGGCAGTTATCAGAGGTGAGCCTTGGTCGTCAGAACGGAGTAGTGGTATGAGCTCAATTGACGAGCAGTATGGTTTGTGTACCCGCAGCCCAGGAGTGGTAGCTATATTGGGTGGCATGATGAGAGTTATGTCTTTCCCTACATTACCGCTCGATGAGGATGTTGATTAGGTAGGACTTCTTCAGTACGGGGTTATCAAGTTTGGCATGTTGGCTATGCTAGCTGGTGTGAGTTCTTCACACAAAGGTATACTTTATATGACTCCGAGCATTGAGAGACAGTCATGGAGTCCTTATGCTGATTTGGGGTTTCTAGCAGAGATAGTCAGTGCATCGCAGGTGGAAGTCTTCTCCGGCGGTTTTGACAGTTTGCCTCTTCCGCGCAGTTACTGGTTTAGGTTACAAATTAGAGGGGCAGCTTTATGGCAGATGGGTATTTCCGATGTCACTCAGTATGGACAGTGAGCACCAAGTTTTTTCAGTCAACTGGGGAGATGTATGGCACTTTTGCTTGTGGGATCCAGAAGGGGCATATTCACTATTGGTTCTCATTTTTGGGGTTGATCAATAGGAGATTTGGTTTTCTCCAGCACATGACGGTAGAGGCATGGGAGATCCCAGTTGGAGTGAGGTTCTCAGTTGGGTTGAGTCCTTACTCACAGATGATAGCAGCACATGGCCGATGGGCACGATTGATCTTGCAGTGAGTTGGGAGCCCCGCTTGGGTTTGGCTGCTATTTGGTTATGGAGAGAGGGGCTTCACAGATCGGAGCCTAATGACTTTGTCAGCTATACACGACAGGTCGGTGGAGCAGTTTCCCTGAGATTAGTTTGGGATCCAGGTATTTGATCGCAGCATGTCGATACCAATTGCTTGAGGGCAAGCAATCTCCAGGAAGGGATGATTGTAATGTCCCCATTTTAGGGTACATTATTTTGTGTCGGGTTGTTAGCCTTTTCAGCTGGGCTCGGAGGGTTAACCGTGGTGTAGCAGTGCACCGGAAGATAATTGGCCTTGGTGTTCTCAGTTCCAGGCCAATCGGAGCAATTCTGCAGGTTTCCGAGATACTTACTATTTTTAGTAAGTCAGCAGGGTTCAGATTTCTCGGCTTTTCAGTAGTGGACTCGGAGCGTCTCACCGAGAGCTTTCCGGCGAGCTATCACATGTCAGTATCCGAGCTTGTTTGGGCCTCCGTTTTAATGCCAAAAGTTTTCCTCACTTATTTATTATTTTACTTTATAACTCAATGGTCATTTATTTAAAGTGACTTAAAGTGAGTTTATAAGAGACGAAATGGGCATACGAAGAGTCACAGTGGGGAAACTGAAGAGTCACAGCTGCAGCCATAAGAGGAGGTTTTGGAGTCTCATTTGGGCATGCTTCAGTTTATGAATATTATTTTCTCTTTGAGAATTCGAGAAGCTTCAGCTATTGAATCAGAAATCTGAGGACGGAAACCTTCAGCATTTCTTGGTGGATCGGACGGAAACCCGATTCATCCCAGTGCGGATTCATTCAGAGTTCGCCATTGCTTTTATCAGGTTCTTATCATCCAGTCTTATTGTTATTTGCCTGTAGTTCAGATTGGAATGTAATAATTTATGGTTTTGTATTGCTGTTGTAAAATACATACCATTTTCTGAGTAATTTTACGAGATTATATTTGCTGGTTTTATAAATACATCTGTTGGTTATTCGAGAATATCTTCTGGTTATTTGCATGTTATTGTTTATTATAAATCTGTTTAAGATTTATTGGTCGGAATCAGTAAATGGCCGGTTAGGGTCATTTCATGTTGTCCATTCACTTGATCTTTTTTTGCCGGAGAACAAAGGCAAACTTGACTGTGTCAAACCATTAGTTTGAAGATGCCACAAACATCACCAAATACATTGATAATCACCCTTGGGTATTTAGCTTGTGAGAGATCAAAACATGGGGAAAGAACTTGTGCAAGGAAGTGTGATACAATTTGCAATTATTTTCTTCAGCTTATAAAGCACTTATAGTATGGTAACATCTTTGAAGCAAATGTTTGTGAGTCAAAAAGAGTTGCATTTTTTTTAATCATAGATAATGGATGGAGAGAGGGTTACAAAGACAATTTTAATTATTACTTTGTAAGTAGCGCTAATGAGACCATCAACATCAAACTTTTGAGTGAATTTTAAATTGTACATTTTAATTCCACTTGTATATTCTAATCACAAGTTATTGTTAAGAAATTAAATGAGTTTTGTGTTTAATTGCAACCTTAATTTGTTTGTAGTTATCAAAGCCTTTAGTCAAGGTTTTGTGATTGGTGGATGGGGAGCAAAATGTATGAGGCCATGGATAAGGCCAAGGAGACCACCCATCTTCATGAAATACAACATTCACCTTCACCCAAAAAGGTGGAGAGCACAACTGGTCATGAGCCAATTGTGTAATGTCCCCTTTTGGGATTACCCTATATCTTGCCCTAAAATCACAAATTCCATTCAAGTAAGAAATGTGATATACTTGGAAGTATAAATTTCCCATATTAAAATGCCATTTTACGAGATGAACCTAAATTTAAGTCTTGCAGCCATATTAAACGATATATATATATATATATATATAATTCATAAATCTCAATTATCTCCATTAGGGTTAGTAATCATACATAGTTGCAAATATATATAACTATCATAATTCATTAGATGGGTTTTAATAAAATAGAGTTTCTATAAAGGAGCAAGATAGGATTGGCCCGAAGCAATCTCCACACTAATCCCAAGAGTAGACACACCCTCATGGCCCCAAGTAGCAGACACATTGGACATCCAACATGGGGTGGTCTACCTAGTGGGATGCTTGTACCTGCATCCTTATCCATGTTTCCTTATTAATCCTCTTATGACTAACAAAATGATAGGTTGACCCAAAGCAACCCTTACAGTAAGCCCAAGAGCGGATGCCCCAAGTGGTAGACAAATTGGACATCCAACATGTGGTGGTATACCTAGTGGTGTGCTTGGATTTTCACTTCTTATTCATGTCTCCTTCATCACCTTCCAACAATCAACCAATCCACACTATGCACTCCCTTGGAGTATCATATAAGATACTGGGAGCCTATCGTTGCCAATCAAACCCAAGAGCACAAAATGAGCACCTAGTCATTCGGCCTCTTGGCCCCACCACTAGGGTTGGTCTACTTGATGGGGTGTCAATCCTGATACCTTCTTAATGAATTTCTTCCTTCATTCCATTATGGGATGATTAGTAGGATCAAAGTATTAAAAGGGATCCTTATTAATATAATTAATTGTGCATGTATTAAAGGAAATGGTAACAAGAATGAGAATATATCTATATCTATAACTTATTGTTTCCAAGTATTCACAAACACCTCGCAATTATCAAGCCTGCTGGCTTCCTTTTTTATTAATTCTGAAATGAGATTCAACATCTCTTTATTTGCTGGGTATTGTTTGCTCCTTATAAGGATCAAAGTTCCTTACCAAAACTGATTGCTTGATGCCCTGTCCCATCATGGTCTTCCCCTTTATATTTTATTATCTCATGGAGGGAGACGTCTTGTGGGAGTTGTGCTGTTCTTTGGATGTGCCTTTTCAAAACTAAGTGCCCCCTTTGTTAACATAATCACACCTTTCTATGGTTTTACCATTTTAGATAACAGAATTGTTTCTTATGTGCTTAATTGCTATTTGACTCATTAATTGTTGTTAAATGTTATTCCTTCATCATTTCTTTTCCAATCAAATCGCTATCCCTTAGGTGATCGCTGTCTGGTCTTATTTCAGAAAATCGTGAAGTCTTAGGCAAGACGATTTTCTTAATCCACTTAGATATGGGGCATGACAAATTGACTTAGATGGCATTGACGCATATAGAATATAGTAACTAGACTATGCTAGATAAGCACACCATGTTTAGAGAAGATAACATTATGATTTTGAGAGGCAAGCAAAGAAGGATGCAACAAAAGCAGTGGTAGGAGGCAATAAATTGGATAATATCATGGTTGATGGTGATGTTAAACCAAAGAAAAGTCATTACTGTAAAGCTTGAGAGTGGAGCCACAATCGATTACAAGGAACAAGACCTCTAGGCTGTATTTAGGGGAAAAAAAAAGTTTGTAAATTGTTTTAACTTCATGAAAGTGCAGTTTTTGATGATGAATATCAATCATCATAATACATATCATGTTATTAGTGATTGTATTTTAATGCTCAATTTTGTTGACTCGGAAATTTTTCGACTATGGTTAGGAACTTCAACACAAAATGTATTTTACAAAATTAGATTTCGAATCCGAGATTCATCAAATAAGAATCAAGAAAGAGGACCAGCAAAAAAAACTAAAGACAAGGCAAGATCTACATAAGTAGCTTGTAACCACTTTTTGGTCATTTAATGTTCCTACAACCTTTGAAAATTTGATGAATGAGGCACGAAAAGCATTTGTAAATTCTTGTGTCATTGGTTAATTAAACGATATATTGGTTTTAAGCAGAACTTATGGAAATTTAATGCATTTGAGATTTTTTGGGGGGGAAGTTGTAAAGAATAAGTTTTTTTTACTCAATGAGAATAAATCTTAGTTTGTGCAACAATTATTTGTCTATTAGAAGTGGCTGAACACAGACAATTAAGAAATGATATCAAAAAGTAGAAGCAATTCGAAATGGCCTAAGCCTTTCAATGTGACAGAGACATAATTTTGTAGAGGCAGCCAATAATTGAAAAAGTGCATTTACTAATTCCCTGTGATAAAACGTTTATAAATATTAAAATTCCCTATTTGCAAGTGGTAAGTCCTCTACTTGGCAAAGAAATCAGCAAATGTATTTGTTGAGTTAATGAAAAAGGTTATTAATGCATTATTTTTGGCAGTGCCTAACTTGTAGGTATCATTTGAGGTGGAAATATATGCAAGCGTTGCAGCAAAAAATAATTTGGAGAATAAATCAGAAAACCAAACAATAAAGATTCTTTTCAATTAATTATGATTTATTCAGGAAAAACTTGAATTAGGGGATAGTTTAGGTTACGAATATGTTGGAAAAGGCTTAAAAAAACTTAATAACAATGCGTATGTCAGATTTACTTGATAGATTTTGAGTGATTCATTTAATTTGTTTAAAACCCCAAATTAAGTTTGTTTCAGCAGCCTCTTCTTCAATAGTGAAATGATCGCTGATCCAAAAGAAACAAAATCCAAAAAACTGTGCATGTTCTGAACAACGGTATAACAATGAAAAAAGTACAGGATGTAATCAAATTGCTTCTAGATTCGATTGTGTGTGATTTTTTTGCATCAATGTTTAGGATCACACTTTGTGATCCATCATCAGGATATAGAGAGGGTGGAATGATCAAAAACGGAGTGTGATCCAAAACGTTGATGCAAAAAAATCGCACACAATTGAATCTAGAAGCATTTTGATTACATTTGCATGGATTGTGAAAACTTAATGTCTTTAAACGTAGAGGATCATCTGCAAGATGAAAAACTCCATAATGAACCAATAAATTTTGAAAAGATTTCATATAATGTATTGGGTAGCCAAACTAAAAACAATATTCTAGGAAAAGACGGTTGTCATAAACAAGGCCCCACAAAACTAACAGAATGAAATAAACAAACCAGACAATGCCATGTCTGAAAAGTTAAAATGCTAGAAAAGACAAAAACTAGGGTCATTAAAAGATTATAATTACATGGAGATGTTAACTGCACAAAATTTCCATCCATTGAGATAGTTTTAAGGATACTCTTTGTTGGTTTTGAGCACCAAATCAAGGAATATTTTCTAATCTGATCCCATGCTATGAATGAAGCTGCAAACATCAGCAAAAAAGTGGAAGGTGGTAATTTAAATAAGGGTGGTTCCTACACAACAAATTGCACAAAATAAAGAAATTGAATCCTAAGAATGATGTGTTAGAAGCTACGTTACCCCGAATTTTGAAGATTGGGGGACGAGGGGGCAGGGAAACAGGTTTTTTTCGCCATTTAAGGGGATGGAGGGGATGGCAGAGGGGATGGCTATATAAAAAATAGGTAGAATTCAAAATAGATAGGGAAATTTTAAAATATTCATATGAAAACATGGATAAAACATGCTTATATACAATATAGAACTTTACCATCTAATGTTTGTGTTAAATAATTTAAATTGAGAGTTTACATGAGAGTCGAAGTCAAACAAATTATCAAAACTCAAACATTAATACTATAGGACAGCCAGGGGATGCATTTTTGAGTTTCCAGGATGGGTCCAATTATGTTGGGGACGCATACCCGAGTAACACGGGTTAGAAGCCTTGGTATAAGATACGATAAATCTATTAATGTCCAACAAAAGACAACAAAGCGGGTCCACGGGACTGCTGAGAACAATACAAGGTACCAGCCCAAAGCAAGAGCACAAAACGGTGTCTGTAAAAGAGCAGCAAAAACAAACAAACAAACAATTGAAAACGGAAAGAGAGAGAAGGAGAGAGGGAGGGAAGGGAACTCCAACAGGGAGAACCCAAACCCAAACACCCACTCTGGAGTCTGCACCACTAAAAAGAACCTCAAAACTCCAGGGTAACCCGAAGACAAAGCAATGGAGAGTCCAGACCACTTCCTACGCTTCACCGGGGGGTTTGCAGGCCGAGAATAGTTGGAAGGGGGGTCTAGTTGACGCTTAGGACCACGCCTAGAGTGAACCTCAGTGACAAAGGAGGTGATAAGCTGACAGAACTATGTGGTGGCACAATGTTGGTTGATGATGCTAATGTTGATGCTACAGTGAGTGGTCCTGAAGTCTAGTGGCCTTCTGAATGTAAAGAGCAAGGCACCTCTGATCAGTGAATCTGAGAAATGTGGAGAGAGACTGAACCTCCCTGAAAAGGCAATAAATTCTACCTTTGATCTCATAGTATATGGGCAGCGGAAAATGAAATGCTCCTCAGTCTCAGCCTCATTCATGTTGTATATTTGGCAAATCCTATGCTCCCTAGCCAGCTGGTGGTCACTCTCAATGGGAAGATGATGCGAGCCCACTTTGAAGGAACCAAGAGGGATCTGGATGGCATGTGCCTAGTGGTGAGACAAGTAAGAGGGACAAACAATGAGTCTGTCCTTCAACTCCAGATAGTGCTCAGTATAGAACGTCATCTTTAGGTGAAGACCCTCATGGCGGTTAACCCAAATAGTGTGAATAAACTGCCTATAAATGTGAGTCTTGATACACATGTTCAACTCTTGTCTAAACGGGAGAAGAAAGTGAGGAGCGTCAAGAGAGTATTGAAAAGGAGGGAGACGATCCATCTCAATCCCAATGGAACCCACGAGGTTCGAGGCCCCAGCAAACCAACAATGAGCCCGACCTAAAGGAGCAGAAATCGCAATGAGCTCACAAGAACAATAAACGAGGTAGGGTATCTGTGACGCCCCTCACTAGAGTCAGCAAAACCACGCAGGCAATGCAAGAACCAAACAAGGTTAAAGATGGCTCCAAGCCTGAAGGGGTGAGCCCCAAACTTAGCAAGGATAATATAATGAGGAATGAACTGACTGCATCTAATAATCCACCAAAGAAGGAGAAACTGAACCCACTCCGTCGAAGCCCAATCAAAATCCAAAAGAGAAGGCCCCCAGATCACAGAGCCATAAAGAACAGTAGGTCTAATCAAAGTGTCCATAAGTGTCAGCTTAGACAAGGTGTCCTGGAAGTGATGTCAGAAGCACTGTCTCTCAAGAAGGGCCAAAGAACGATAACCCTTGTTGATACGCGGTAGGAGGGTCAGTCTCAAATTGAAACGGGGGTCGGAGAACTTAACCCTCAAGTAAGTGTAAGACGGGGAGATCTCCACCTCCCCCCCTCTAAAGAAAAAGCGCAGGTGGGACCGTGGGAGGACTTGAGATAATTGAAGACCATCACCTTCATCTTCCCCAAATTAACAATCAACTGACGAAGATCACAAAAAGTTGCAAGGCCATCAAGCTGCCTCTGCAAACCCTCAAGAGAGGGTATAGAAAAATTTATAAAAACAATAGGAACAATCAGAGACCATATGATGGATACCCTTACAACAAATTGTTAAAAGTTTAGAGAGATTCACAGAAATTCAATAATTGGTCTAACAAACTAAACCAGATATATTTCAGCGTTCTTGGCAAACATCAACTAGGTTATGAAAATCACCCTGAAAAGTCAGAAGAGGAAGTCTCTACATTCAACATAAATAAGTCGATCATCACACAAAAGAAAAGAGCTCGCTTTAGAATATCAATTTCAAAAAATAACTCCGAAGTCCCCTAGTAAAGCAAGAAACTATGGCAAGAAGACCAAGAGCTGAACGTATTTGTTGCATCCATCGGAAAGAATATCTCTAGTCAACAGGAAGTTCTACCAAAACAAAGAGGCACTAACCAGCTACTAGGAATAAACAAAATTGGAAATATGTATTTAAAGTAGAGTCTCCAAAGAATACAAGGAAAAGAGCCACAGGAAAAATAGATGGAGTAGAGACATCTTGGTGGATGAAGTGTGCCCTCTCTTCATTTCTGAAAAAGCAACAAACATTACAAAAGATCTACGTGCATATGAGGTAGAGCCATTGACAAGAAATGTAGCCTTACGAGACTTACAATGCCTGTTAAATGAAAAGTCAAAATGGCACACTAGTACAAATACACATAAACTTGTGGTCGATGAATTATATATTATGAAATCACAGTGGACAGAAGTTCATGCCAATCATTGACTACCTAGCAGGAGAAATAGTAAATATGATAATGTAAGCCTCACCAAAGTATTAAGCTAGTTAAATTAGTAGATATGGTAATGTGGATTTCCTAGGTATATTAAAATGAGAATGAAGCTCTGTTAAAACAACTCATGTATAACACCACAATAGGAGGTGAAGAAAAAAGAGACAAGAATAGAGAACAGTGTGCAAATGACATGTCATAAAGTTATTAGGAATTTAGGATCTCACATTTAACATCCTGAATATTGCAAAATAATAGGAAATAGGAGAAACCTTGATTTATGATAACAATAATGGATTTGCGGAAATTCAGCACATGCTACAGTACAAACCTAGCTTACCAAGAAGCTTTCTGTATTGTATTGACAAAAGAGTGAGAAAATGTTTTGGAAAAACTTTTGAAAAAAGTTGGGAAGTATCGGGAGATTCATACAAAAATGCCTTGAGAATCAGCCAATAGGAATTTGACAATGTGTTTGTATGTCTAACTTCTAACATATAGTTCAAAACCTCTACTTCGTGATGAGAATGTGCATACAACACCAACACCTAGGAAATCTCAATTCCCACTACATACCTGTGTCATGGACCGGAGTGCCGTTGAATATCCAAACATGTTGTTCAAAGGTACCTGAAGAACATATTGAACATTAGCGTAGGAAGAATCAAGAAACAAACCAAATAAATCAAATTCAGAATATTCTGATGAAATTTTTGTAGCTACTTCAAGTATGAACATTAAATATAAATTATAATCATGAGAAGTGCACGTACGCATTTTCCATAAAATCTAATTTGCAATGTTTTAAAAATTTCACCCTACATTCCTAGTACTTCAAAAGTTCTACTTTAAGCCTAAACTTCAATATAATTTTGACAAAGTGCAATAACAGACATTTGGGGGGACTCTTGAGTAGGTAGTGCTCATTTGATGTGATGTCCCCCTTCAGAAATGGAATTTTATAATATATAATTAAATAATAGAATAACTAATAATAGAGAATTTTATTATCATAATATTAAAATAATAAATAAATATATACATGAATAAACAAATTATGATATAATTACAAATAATATTGAAGAAGACTATACACTATCATCAGCCTTCATTGTTTATGTACAAACACACAACAATGGCTATTGATACAATGTAGTTGCTTATACATCTCATCTGTCATAAACCATTAAAGGCAGAATAAGACAAATCAATAAAATAAGGGACATCTTGACAGCAGCAACCTTATATGATAACAACGATAATTTGATAGATCAGAGAGAATATACATGTCAGTCTTTCACTATTTGTAATAATCAACTCAGGGAAGAGTGCAATTGGTGGAAGACGTATGAGCAGCATGATGCCAAATGAAATACATAGATAATTTGAAGTTGGAGTTGATAGCTATATATCCAAAGAAAGAATTAGCAAACATGCTCGATAGTTTTGATTATTAAGGATTGGTTATTCTCCAAGAGATGCGATTAGAAAGAAGTATGTCTTAAAGAATGGTTGGGTCTATTTGAAGAGAGGTACTTCAACGAAATGAAGATATAAAAGGGAGATAGGAATCGTTTTGGGGGGAACATAATATATAATGGAAGAAAAACACTACATAGAGGAAAATGCAGGTGTATTGACAGATCAATAGATGTGCACCGTCTGGCAACAAGTCTGACAGCCAGAACACATGGGATATCATTATTATTATTATATATATATATATTTGGAGGCATCTGTTAATAATAATCAATCAGAAATATTTATATTATATTAAATGTATACATATATACATATATATATTAATAAATATGATCAGAACTGTATATATCTTTTATGTTATATTTCACATATACATATATAATACATAAGATATATATATATATATATATGGAATATTTATAAATGTGCACAAAAATTATATTCAATCTTATTACTATTTTGGCCCGAGAAGAAAGGGTCTAAATGGTTCCAAGGAGGGGCTTGTCTAAATCCAATCAATAGTATCAGTCCCAAGACAGGGTACAGGTCAGTGTCCCGGAAGCCTTGAGGGCAAGTCCCAAGAAAGGATACGGGCTTGGACCTGCAAATTTTGAGGGAGCCTATTATAATTGGTCTCTAGGCACCTTGGTTACATGCCTAATCCTTCCTTCATTGAGTTGAAGTAGTAATAAGGTCGTTATGGATGTTAATAATATATACAAATAACTTAATCTAATAAGATGAATGAATAATTCTCTTTACTTTGAATGTCTTAGACTGAATCTTTATATCTTTATCCATTCAGCTTAGGACATAAATATTAAGTTTGGGTTAAAACAGACCTAAACCTAGCAGAGGACATTACATTTGATAAGTCTAAATTGTTACATCCCTCTTTTGCTATGTTATTTCACTTTGTCAAATGAACAATAGTTTACTAATGCAATGCTTCAAATATTTTGATTTGCAATGATGAACAAGTGGTTCAATTATGATATACTGCATTATTTTGCAAATGATGAATTTGACATTGGTCAAATGAACAAGATTCAGGACTTATATATGTTTTAGATAAGCAAGAGTGCCCTTATAATTTTCAAAATGAATATGTATATGCTCCAATTTTATAAGATGTCAGCTAACTACATTTTTTGTGTGCAAGTGGATGCAGGAGACATTGTCCTCCCAGAAGGGAGGGGGAGTATCATCACGTGAAAGGTGTTACATTTGAATAAACGATCAAATTGATGTCTGAATCTCTAGGTGTTTCTATTATGTGAACCTGGTGGATCAGTTGGAGCATTAGGGTTTTTCTCTTTCCTTCCGCAAATCATTTAGATTGGAATAACTTATATTTAATTAAGTTTTAATACGGGATTGAAAAATTATAAACTAAGGTCACATCATTTAAAACTAAGTTAATTTTCTAATTAAATTAATTCGATGATTTAATACATACATAATTACGTATGTATGTGAATTAAGAAATATATATATATATATATATATATATATAGAGAGAGAGAGAGAGAGAGAGTTCACATGATACATGCTTATGTATGTAATGAATCTTCTATATACCAGTCAAGCAAATTATAACATCATTGTTATTCATATTTATAACTGGCTGGGAAAAAGCCAAAATCTTACTATGGAAACACACACACACATATATATTTCATCGGTTAGAGTAAATATAAACCACCATACGGTATTAGAGTTATTAAGGGAAGATAACCATCATTCCTTAAAGCAACGACTTGAGATATTTTGAAATTGAAACTCTCATTCAAACGAACTGAGAATGAGATTTCATAGAACGACATTTCAAGGTAATTGTTTTCGAAATGGAATGAAACACATGGTTAATCTTGGAAATGAAATGAAATGAAATTGAAATGTAACTTTGGTAACTGATAAAAGAAAGGAGTTCATTCTTGTTTGAGATTATGAATGATAGTAGAAGGAGACAGAGGAAATACCAAGCAGAGAAAGAAAAGCTTGCTAATATTCAAGCTTCAGGAGCTACAAACTTAGTCATACAGGCATGAAGGAATCCTCTTACACTATTATTTATTTCGATTACTAAACTTTACATGAGCTAAGGCTCAAGAATTCTTAAATCTTTGAAAGGAATGAATAAAAACTCGTTATCCATAACTTCATCAATGTTTTGGTAATTATTTTTGTACAAGTGTACATGCAAGATGATCATAGTTCTTTGAGATATTCAGAAAGTTAGATTGTTCTTTTAGAGCACACAATGAAATAGAATGTTCTGAAGCTGCCGCTAGGAGAGTGTTGCATGTATAATTTTCTATTGTGCATGTGAACTACTAAAGAAGTTCGATAGTAAGAGCTTGAAGAAATTTTAAATCAAGTCAAATAACAAAAATATGAGTACACACTTCTACTAAAGAAGTTCGATGGTAAGAGCTTGAAGAAATTTTAAATCAAGTGAAATAACAAAAATATGAGTACACACTTCAACTCAATAGTCTAGAACTCAATTTATTGGTTATGTATAAGTCATGTATAGAATTCTACCTTAGCTCAAGAGCCAGAGTTCTTATGAAGAACTCACACTTAAGAGATAGAAATAAAAGCACTGTATCAAGAAGACTTACAATTTCATGTTCTTAAAACAGGAGAAGAAGTATGAAATTCAGTCCAAGCTGAAAGTATAATGGCATTAAACTGTAGCGCTATAGTCGTAAAAAAAATCTGCCGAAAACTTATTAACAGTGAAAAACATTTAATTCAACTATCTAGGAAAAGCTTACTTCTAAATAGTAACAATACATTCATCTCTGTATTTTTAAAGAATACATAATTGGGATAACCATAGTCATACTTGTTACTGAATAACAGTCGTATCACCAGCATTAACGGGGAACTTAAAAAAAACTAATTTACTACCAGAGAGCCATATTCACTGGCTCAGGTAAGCCTAAACTTGTTTCAGATTGCAGATGGTTAGAAAACCTAGAGCTATGATGTAAACATGACTTGATGTGAGCAGAGATGGCTCGGAATGTATGAATGTAAAAATGTGTAGAGCTGGCACATTTATATATCTGTATTGAAAGAAAGATTTCAATGTAAAATAACTAAACAAATGTCTTGATAACAACTCTTTTAGAATAATGATATTTTGATAACAACTCTTTTAGAATAATGATATTTTAATGAGATATGGAAGACCTACTCAGAGTGCAATTAAAACCTCTACCATTAAAAAGAAGCTATGGGTGCAAACCTTAATATCTCTGCCATAACTGAGTAATGCTTATACCCAGACTAGCAAGGTCAAATGATAGTTTCAATATTGAGTAGGGTGGTGAGCTAGGACTACACGGTATAATGTGCCTGTTTAAAAGAATCATTGGCCAAGGTGGTGCGTTGCTTAGCATCTGTGCATTCATAAGATCCGGCCACACCTCTTTGTCAATGAGGCCACAGTGGATAGCAGATAGCCTAGTGTGTGATCGACTAGAGTACCATAGGGCTTAAACAACAAAGCTCATATGGCAGTAGATCCATTAGATGTTACACCCTCAAGCAAGGCAAGGCCATTTTCCAGTAGGAGGATATGCAGGGAACCATTTGGTTCGTGTTTTAGGGTAAAGCACCTCAATGATGCTCCCCCACTCTGGTAGATAGTCAGATGTACATGGAAACACACCTCAACATAATACAAAAAGGTAGGAGAGGAAACATATTCACCATGCACGGATAGGGATTGAGACTCATTAGTGCAGGCATCCAAGTCAAAAACACTTGACTCATAAACTATAAACAATCCATCCAACAGATCCAATTGACTTAAACTAAATGAATCCTACTGTTGTCTTTAACAATTGATTATTAATATTTGCAGCCAGTTCCAAAATGAGTTACTAGTTATCCAAGAAGCGTAGTTACAGCATTGCTTCTGATATTACTACTGACGTTCCAACAAAAGTTATTGTTTTGCAGCTACTTTCACGATTATGGGGAGCGATATCTAAGTTAACATTTAGTTCAGTTCTTCCTTACTATTTCTACTTGTTATGTTCCAATATTGGTATAAGTTCAAAGATGTGGTGTTCCCACATGATGTTTCTATTGTTCCTGTTGATATTATGGCCTTGTCGGCAAATATCACTTGCACCGAAGAAGATATTAAATAGATGGCTCATATATTTCGATATATAAATAATAATATTAAATATATAAGATATTTAATATTCATTGTTTATGAGGAAATCGATTTTATGTTGCTTAAATTGTTTGGGCCCAAAGTCGGCCCTCTTGGAATATTTATTCTTATTCAGGTCGGCCCCTTAAGGAGGCTCTCCCTTCTCATATATAGGAGGGACGATTCTTGGGAGGAGACATATCAAAAACATAACATGTGCTCTCCTCTCCCAAGAATCGGTTAAGGCTGCTTGAAGGCAGCAGCGAAATCTTAAGAAGCAGCGAATTCACCATTGAGGAGGCAGCGAATTCACCATTGAAGTGCGGTGAATCTCAGACTAAGGAGCAGCGAATTCTCTGCCCTAATAGCAGCAATAGAAGGAAAGCGAATACATTATATTAAAGCTTGAGCATTACATGATTGCTGGAGCGACTGCATGAATACTGGAGCGAATTGCATTGCATAGGCTGCAATTTGAGTCAGCCACCAAGTACTGTCAATACACTGCAAATATACTAAGTGCAGATCGATAATACACCCTATGGGATAAGATCTGGACAGATCAGTGACACCTTGAAGCAGAGTCGGAAGAAGCCCTAGGTGGGCTGATTGGCACATACATAGGAAAGCCTTGAAGGCTTCATTTTCCGGGTACCTTCTTTCCTTACTCATGATTTCTATTTTATATCCTGTGCTTAGTGTTTGGAAGACCTCTATAGTTTGATCATTCCTAGGTAAATGTGGAAAATACTAACAGTTCCAAGAAGTACAAATCCCATATCCCCTATGAGAGGGAATTTTAGTTCTATAACTGGCCCCCTCCCCATTCCATAGTAGTTGTTCCAGTAGAGAGGGTGTGTGTTCAGGTGGATAGCCAAAGAAGTTCGGGTGGGTGGGAATCATAGGGTTCCCAGGCAGGCGGGGAACCCCACAGATTCAGTACACCTGGCCAATATGTCTATGCCAGTATAGAGGTAGGGCTTGCCCAGTAAGAACTAAAGTGCTTGAACTAAAGACCTTGAACTGGTATTAATTTGTCGATAAATTAAAGACACTCTATTATCCTTCCCTGACTCACTCGATTGAATGAGCATTGAGTACTGAACCAACCAACATTAGGTAATTTACTTTTTATTCTTGGGTGGGAGGAGGCCCCAATCTATCCTTAATCGAAATCATTTTGTTCAACTATAGTCAGGGGGTAGGGGCCGGGCCATATTGAACTATATTGTATCCAGTATCAGGTATCATATCTTTCCTTCAATCCTTGTTTCAATACTTGTTTGCTTATTGGTATCAGTAGTGATAGAGATCTGAGTATGTTTCAGTTTCTACTTTCATAAAGTTACTTGCTGCAACTATGAAATGATGTATATTAAAGTTGATCAGCTCGTGTACTTTACTCTCTTTTCAAAAAAAGGTATTGCTATTTGCATAGTATTTGTTCTCAACAAGTAATGTTGAATTTTTGTTTCTTGCATAGAAGTTGTATGTTACATAAATTATCTAGATTAAGCAAGAAGAGTGCTATCACAAGAGGCAGATACAAGAGTGAAAGGTTATTTGGTTGATTCGTATAGCAATGGTATTAGGCATCATTCACTGTGTGAATTTGAGGCTCATACTATCATCTTAAAACAATTCATCCCTGTATCATGGAGAGAGATGATAGCTTGTGATGGATGTGAAATAAGGAAGGTGTCTGTAAAGTTAAAATGGGATATAAAGTTATAACAATTAATCTCACCTATTGCAGGATTGGCCCATTGGCATTATATGGTGTGATGCAGCGCCCCCCAAAAGGCTTGATTGGTGACAACAAAATTTCTTGCATATTATAGTTTAATGAAAAGATCATATGGCCCTACCAAATGTCCTTTATGTGAGAGAGCTAATGAATCTATTGATCGTCTTCTCCTTCATTGTAGGTAGCTATTCCATGGGAATTTGGTCAAGATTATTAGTTCTTCTCAGTACACAATGGATGTTTCTGAAACCATTGCAACAGAATATGTGTTGCTGCCCCGAAAATGCATTAGTTTAAATGTGTTTTATGGGATGTATGTTTGGAAAGAAACAAGAGAATTTTAAGAGAAAATTCATTGAAAGCCAAAATATATTGAAGCATAATTGAGTTGGCTATTAAGGAATTTGAGAAGAAAAGAATTGTAAACAATGTAAACAAATTCTCAAAATATTGGTAAAAATATCATCAATATGTGGGGTTTCAAACACATCCTTCCTAGTCATTGGGTAATAGACACTGAGAATAGTTAAAGAAAAAAAAAAGCGCCATCTGAAGGAACCAAATTGAACTTTGATGGAACCTCACACAACAAACCTAGTGATGAAGGGGTTGGCTATGCTATTTTTGACTCGGAATTTGCATTTGTATTGGGATGATCAAAATATCTGAGAAGAAACACAAAAAATGACATTAGTATCCAAGGGGCTTATGTCATAGGCTATTGAAACATAGAGATTAAAGGCCTTTCTCTCATTTTGGTGCCAGCAATGAGTGAGATATTTTGTCCCAACTAGAACCTAAAGGCAATATTAGAGGAAATAATATAATGGAAAGGGAAATTTAAGAAAACTACTCTCTCTAACAACTATGGAGAGCAAAAAGTTGTAGAGGACTATTTTGCAGATAAGGGCTCTCAGCAAGTCAACTTTTCATTATTTGAAAGCAAGGATAATCAAGGATTGAACCCACTTAAGCAAATCGTCAACTCTAAGTGTACCCTCCCTTAAATGGATAGCATTTTATGGATTTAGGCATGTGAAAATAATGTATCATGGTAGCCTTTTCCAAGGTATGCATTGGTAGTTGAATGATCTATCAATCATATAAGGACCTCTCCTTCGTTGATGCTTCATTATAATCGGTGAAGTGGTTTGTACATGCAAGAGGAGCATTGAAAATTCTATCTTTGGTGATGGCTTTCGTTTGACTGTTTATTCTTACTCATGCATTGGGTGGTGTATTAAGTTACTTAGTTGTTTTTTGGATGAGGAGAGAAAAGGCATGTCCAAAGGCAAAACCCTCTTCCATGATAGGACCTCTAAGCACCATCTTAAAAAAAAATTGAATTGTACGGCTCCAATAAATCTCAAGGTGGTTAAGGCTGTATTGGATCTTGATGGCCTGTATGATAATGGGTATAATAGGTCATGAAGAACTATCTTGGAAGACTTCAAGAAAAAGCATAAGCAAGCAGTGCTCAATACAAAGCTCAAAGAGAGTATCAAAAAGTTGCTTATCAGCTCACTTGTGATGTTAGGTCGCAAAGAACTATCTTTGAAGACTTCAAACAAAGGCATAAGTAAGCAGTGGTCAATACAGAGCTCAAGGAAAGTACTACACACTTCTTTATTAGCTCGGTAAAGGAGGAAGATGTAATGTCCCCTTTTTGGGACATTAGAAAGTAATTAAGTAATTAAAAAAATTAAGTTGTCGAAATATAATGACAACTTAATTTAATAGAACAATTAAATATGAATTTTAATGTGACCCAAAATTATGAATTAAAAGTCACTTTATTTCAAATTAAAAAGACAGAGAAATGGAATGCCAAGAGACAAGTTGATGGAATGCTAAGAGCTTTCTGGAGAATGCTATAAAAGTACAAGGAAAGGATTATTCGGAACATGTTCAGATGTTATTGAATTTGTTATGAAATTGCCTGATGCTCTGGCATTAGCTGAGATTTCTGGAGACAAAACCATTCAGGAATTTCATGGAAGAGCTAGACGGAAACCTGGTTCTTCAATGAGGTAGATTCACAACAGAGACAAATTTGTCAGCAAGTTCCAGCTTGGGTGTGGATTGCAGAGCCTTCATTGTCTCAGGTATATTTTAATCAAGATCTTCTCAATATTTCATTTGGAGGCTATCATAGCAAAATGTTTTATTTTTTCTATTGGATTTCTTAACACTTGGCAAGGGAGAAACAAAATATTGTTCCATGTTATAAGCTCGGCATAATTGTTTATTGGTGGGAGAAATGATTAAATTTTGTGGGAGACATCTATGTGCTGGGTGGTCATATTATTTGCTGAAAGGCTAATGTAAAGCATAATAATATTCAGTGTGGCCTGTTATAAAAGAGTTGCATTTATATCAAATGAATCTGATTAAATAATTTCCCTGTGGACTTGACAAGTGGTGAAATATAATTGCCACGAGGGAAATTATATCCTAAAGGTTTATGAAGAATAAGAGACGGAAACATTAGAATTGGCACAACATGTCGGGCAGCTTGGAGGCCTTTGAAAGCCAGATATTATTGCCATAGGTTTATTTATTGGGCCAAGCTTTAATATAGTTTGGGTGAATATGTGATTGCCGTAGGGATTTAATAATTCCAGTAAGTCTGATGCTTGGTGCAAAATTTGAGACGGAGATATCTGCTAAAGCCTGGGCATGGAAATACTTTTTTACGGAGCTATTGAAGGTCATTACAAATAAATATAATATCATCCCTTGCCATGACCTTCCTGTATTACTATTGCAGCTGTCCAAGCTTAAAGATATTGCTAGTGAGTTGTTTGGCACTTCCCTGTGATGGGAAGTACATCTCTTGTTCCTGATTACAGCTGCAGGTCTAGAGTCATATGTGAATGGTTGGTATTGTTGGAGCTGTATGAAGATAGAAAAGTTTATGTTTGAGACTCCTCTTATTATCAGCTTCTAAGGAGTGGTGACAGGTCCCAGGCACCACATTTTGGCAATCTACTAAAGGCAAACAGCAAATACACAGGTGCATAGTCTCTATGGTGTAACGCCAATCCTTCAAATATTGACTTATATCAGATTTTGTCTTTGCAATGCAACAATGTTTGTATGATAGGACTGTGTTATGAAGGAACAATGAATTGTTAATGAGCAGCTCTTATGATATTAGTGGTGAATGTTATTTGTAACTATGATTTAGAAGATCATAAGTTTGTTAATCTGTAACAGCATTGTTTACTTGATATATGCATTCATCCTAAATACAAAGTTTCAGATTGCAAGCCAAGTGTTTGTCAAAATGGCAGCTAAAGCCAGATGACTAATTCTGAAAATAAATGCACCCAAAATGTTTGATGATATGCCTATGCTGTGAACTAGCAACTTGTGTTGAATTTCTTGATTAGAACTGGTGTGGTTCTTACAGTGGTATCAGAGTCAAGCTCCTACCAGCCGTTGGGTCTATTACAGTTTGATGCAACGGAGTGACAAAGAGTCAAGGTATTATAGGAGGGAGTTAAGGAAAACTTGGCAACCCCTACAAGTTTGAGAAGAAGATACAGCGTCTAGATTGAGAGGTGTTCATCAGAATTCATCTTCTAGCAATACAGGACAGGATGCAAGTATGGGAGATAGAAGTGGTAATAATCCACCACAAGATGAGGAAAGAGAGGCTTGAGATATCATGTGAGTTATACAAACAGGGAAAGAACAGGGGACTAATATATTACAGTAGCATACTGTAGCCATTCAACAGATGAGCGTTGCAACAAGGAGATTACAACGCAGTCACACAGATGGTGATAGTAGAATTGGCTCCCCATGAGTTGAAAGAGCTCATAGACGCTCTTCTGATAGACCTTTGATGCCTACTTTTTTAGCGGGAAATGACAAGGAAGAGAAAAATAATGCGGATGTAGGGGTAGCATTTCAAGATAATGTGATAATGATGCACGATGAATGGAACCTCCTTCCAAATCATTTTAAGGCAGATTTATCTTTTATCCAATACATGGGGCATCGAAGGAAAAGTATGAGAACTAGGAAAGAGAGACAAGCAAAGACTCAAACCAAGGACCTTAAACTATCCACTAATAAGTTGACACTTCCTACAAATGATGGCAGCGGGAAGACAAGTGTCAGCGCCTGGATTCACAAGTTGGTTACATTCTTGACCCTCAAGCCTATGAAGGAAATGGGAGCAATTAAATTCATTACTATGCACTTAAACATAGCAGCCTATGATTGATGGCATCATGCCCTCGTGACTCGGGATCATGGATTGCTTAATTCATATGAGGAATTCAATAATGAGTTGCTTGCTCATTTTGATAGAAAGGATATAGAAGTCTACTGCAGGGAGTTGGCTCAACGGAAACAAGATGGTATACTATAGGGAGTTGGCTCAACTTGTAAGTATAATACAAGGAGTTGGATCTTATTGATGAATGAGTTGCGTTTTAGCAAATTGTTTCACTGTGTAGCAGGTTTTGATTCTAAGTTCAATTGTTCCTCAATGTGCAATGGAGTTGTTGGCAAATTTATTTGGGATCTTGGTATAGGTATGCAAATTCATGATTGCTTGAGGACAAGCAATCTCTAGGGAGGGAGGATTGTAATGTCCCCTTTTTGGGACATTAGAAATTAATTAAATAATTAAAAAAATTTAAGTCGTCAAAATATAATGACAACATAGTTGATGCTTTGGCATTAGCTGCAATTTCTGGAGACAAAACCCTTCAAGAATTTCACGGAAGAGTTGGACAGAAACCTGGTTCTTCAATGAGGTAGATTCGCAACAGAGTCTACATTTGGGCCAAATTTGAGAGGTCTCAGATTGGATGTGGTTTGTAGAGCCTTCATTATCTCAAGCATATTTTAATCGAGCTCTTCTCAATATTTCCTTTGGAGGCTATCATAGCAAAATCTTTTATTCTTTTTATCGGATTTCTTAAAACCTGGCAAGGGAGAAACATAATATTGTTCAATGTTATAAGATGGGCATAACTATTTATTGGCAAAAGAATTAATTAAATTTTGTGGGATCCATCTATGTGTTGGGCACTCATATTATTAGCTAAAAGGCTAACGTAAAGCATAATAATGTTCAGTGGGGCTCGTTATAAAAGAGTTGCATTTGTATCAAATGAATGTGAATTATATAATTTCCCTAAGAACTTAAGAAGAAGTGGTGAAATATAATTGTCGTGAGGGAAATGATATCCTATCGGTTTATGAAGAATAAGCAACGGAAACATTAGAATTGGCATAACTTGTCGAGCAGCTTGGAGGCCTTCAAATATTATTGCTATAGGTTTATTTATTGGGCCAAGCTTTATATAGTTCAGGTGTATGTGATTGTCGTAGAAAGTTAATAATTCTAATATCACTGCACTCAAGGCTAAACCTACTGAACTTGACCACAAGCAGGATTCCTTCACTTGTGAAACTAAGAAGCAATTTAAGTCCTAGGTGTCTATCTGCAGTGAAACTGCACCCCCTCTTGCTTCCTCCCCTGAGGGTTTACAGAGACAACTTGATAGTCTTGCATCTTTTTGTCACTTACGACAGTTGATAGTCAATTTGGGAAAACGAAGGTGATGATTTAGAACTATCTCAAGACTTCTCGCTTGCATTTTTTCCTCAAAGGTTCGGAGGTGGAGATCTCCTCTTCCTACACTTATCTAGCAGTCAAGTTTTCCGGTCCCTTTTTTCAGTTTGAGACCTACTATCCAACCTCGCATCAACAAGGAGTTTGGTTCCTCGGTTGTCCTTGAGAGACAGTGTTTCCGGCACCATTTCCAATACACCACGTCCAAGTTAACCCTCATGGATTCTCTGATTAGACCTACTATCCTTTATGGGTCTGTGGTTTGGGTACCTTTCTTACTTGAGCACGATTGGGCTTCCGTGGAGTGGGTCCAGATTCTTCTTCTCCAAAGCATTATTAGGTGCAAGAAGGTCATCCCTCACAACATTATTCTTGCAGAGTTTTAGGCTTACCCCTTCAGGCTTGGGGCTATTTTTTATCTTATTTGGTTCTTGCATCGCCTTTGTAGTTTTGTCAATTCTCGTGAGGGGGCACTACAAGTACCTCTTCCTCGCTTATTGCTCCTCTAAGTCTATTGCTGCCTCTATTCTTCACGTTGGGCCCGTGGTTGGTTTTTTGGTGCTTCAGCCCTTCTTGGGTCTATTGGGATCAAGATTGATCGTCTCCCCCCATTTTAGTACTCTCTTGATGCCCCTCACCACTGCCTCCCATCCAGACAGGAGTTAAACAAGTGTATCAAAACAAGCATTTACAGACAATTCATCCTCACTACTTGGGTAAACCCCCATGAGGGCCTGTGCCCTAAGATGGTGTTTTATGCTAAGCACTTTCTGGAGATTCAAGACAGATTCATTATCTGCCCGTCTTACTTATCTCACCACTGGTCACATTCCCTCCAAACTCCCCTTGGCTCCTTTAGAGTGGGCTCCCATCAGCTTCCTATTGAAACAGATCATCAGCTTGACAAAGAAAACAAGATTTGTCAGTTATGCAATATTGGGGTGGCTGAGACGAAGGAACACTTTATTTTCTAGTGTCTTATATCCTATGAGATCAAAGGGAGGTTCTACTGCTTATTTAGTGAGGTCCAATCTCTCTCCACTTTTTTCAGGTTCGCAGATCAAAGATGTATGGCCCTTTATCTTCAGGAGGCCATTAGACTTCGAGACCATTCGCTCTAGCTTCAGCAATCAGTCAGTTCGCGGTCTTGTCAACTTATCACCTCTTTCTCTGGGATTCAGTCAGCACATGGTACCAAGCGTCAACTTGGTCCCTCTCCTTCCAGTCATTCTAGATCCAAGAGATCCCAAAGGAGATATCTTCAGCAGCGGCTTTCCTCTTCTTCTTCTTCCTCCTCCAAGAAGTCTCGGAGACGCTCCGTGCACCCTACCAGCCCCTCAGCTTATCCTTTTGTTTTGGGGCTTTACTTTGTTGTTCCGGTTTTGTAGTGGGGTTTCGGGGGTCTTGTTAGGGACCCTTCCCCCCCTCTCTCTTTTGTGTTGTTTCTTGCTTGCTCTGGTTGTTGTTTTTCCTCGGGTGCCGTTTGGCGTCCCTGCTTTGGGCTGGCCTTTAGTCTTTTGTTTGGCAATCTTTTTGACCCTTTGTGATCTTTTGTTGGACAATAATAAATTTATCTTATTGTATCTTATCATGTAAAAGGTTGATAAAAGTGCTTTTGGTCAAGTTTTCTATGTGGATAATCTGCTTATAACAGATAAAGTGAAAAAGTGCATCCCAACTGTAAAGATAGATTTGAAAAGGGTTTTGAAATGACAGACTTGGGTTATTACCATTACTATTTCGGAAAAAATGTTATTCAGAAGCATATGTACATCATCATATCAGACTGTGTATAGTGGAGGACTTTTGAGTGAATTTGCAATGACAGGTTGTAAACCTATCAGCAAACCAATGGCACAGACTCTAAAATTGAGATCAGATTATAAAACAACATTCATAGATGCGCCAGAATGCAGACAATTTGTTAGTAGTCTTATTTGTGACAGCTGCAAAAAAAGATACCTCCCTAGTTTTTGCAACCCTATCACATTTCATGCACCAACCTACAACAAATCACTGGATAGTAGCTAAAAGGATTCTCAGATATTTCAAGGAAACTCGGTTGTATGGACTAAAAAACCTAGGGACAACATGTTGGTTCCCAAAACCACAAATTGGAAATTCAAGAGCCTGCCAATTATCCAATAGGATTCCAAATTAGTTATGGCCAACGAACAAGAATAATCCAAATTCCCCTGCACTTTAGGCTTCACTACACCTAGGTGAGTAAACCTTCACCTCGAACCTGATCACTTTATTCAAGGCTTTTCTATAGCGAATTTAAGCTTAGGAGTTCTCCGGTTGGCAAAGTCCTCAAAACTCGATCAATATAAAGTATTGTGAATGCTTCAAATGATTGTACGTTTATGTAAGGTTTTTTAATAATGGATTTGACGCTTGCAAGAAGTATATAGATTTATGACTTCAATTAATAACTCCAATAATTATATTCCAATGATTTTAAATGACCAGTGCCTTTGTTTATCTGGGTGATAGAGTCAACTATAACAAGGATTATTACATACAACTTTATGAGACAATATTTATCAAAAATATCATCAATTAATCCTAAGCTCTGCAAAAGGCAAATCTTATATGCAATTCTCCATTAGTCCAAAAGGAATTTAACTTCTCCGGCTGGAAGTCCGATTAGACAAAGATAAGAAAACACATATATATTTCACACTATCCTGATTGTCAAATAAAGAATGCAGGAAAATATCCAATGCAAAATAGAGCTCGTCAGAATAATCCAATAATCTCTTTATTGATCATAAAGGACAAATCCACATGCTAGTTGTAATCTCTTTGCCTTGAAAATAAACAAAAGGGGCTTTTTATTTATTATTAAAATATATTATTGAAATTTATATTACAAAGTCATGCTTTAAGCTCCTTATTCCTCCTTACAAATATTCTTCTTCTAATTATAATGCTTCTTTGAATGTCTCTCCCTCTACATTTTACATTATATATATATATGTGTGTGTGTGTGTGTGTGTGTGTGGCTTTCACACCTCTTTAGGGTGAAAAGACACAACCCTTACTACAAATTATTTTGAAAAACAATAAACTAACTAAAAAATAACTACCTAAATTTCGGATTTGGGTCTGGTCAAAATATCAAAACACCTCATGGAAAGCTAAAATTTTACTGGAGATAGGAAATTTGATTTCCCGAACTGAGTCGTTTTTAGATTTTTAAAATGCGACCATCTTCAGGCTCTATCAGCATCATCTTTGTAGCAAGTTTAAATTCCAGCATTTTTTTGAAGGCTTCGATTAGTTAGTTCTATTCATTTGTGTCATAAAGCTTCCTTCCTTTGATTTTTTTAGTATGGAGAAACTTTCTTAGTGATAATGGATCTGGAATCTCAAAATTTAGGGTACCACCACAACAGACTTCAAATTTGTCGAGTATACAGATTCAGGATTTGCATAATATGGAAGATAGAAAGTCTATATCAGGTTATCTTATGCACTTCAGGTCAACAACTATTTCCTGAAAGTCCGGCAAGCAGACAGTACCAGATCTGTCTTCAACATAAGTACAGTTTATGGCTGCCCTAGAAGCAACAAGAGAAATTATGTGGCTCATAAGCATACAGAATCACTTGCAAAAGAAACAGCAATCACCATCAACTCTAATGGTTGATAACACCTTAGAAAGATGGCAAATAATACTGCCTTTCATGATTGAACAAAACACATCAACACAAAGTTTCACTTGATTTGACTTCAACACAGCTCAATGTATTGTCCAACTGCAGAACAACGGGCAAATATCCTGATCAAAACACTTGGACAAGAGAAATTCAAGGAAGTCCACCTTGCAGATTTGGATTAAGGGTAGAAATGTAACACCTAGAGTAATCCTAAGGTTCTATTAGTTAAGCATTTAGTTTTCAGTTTAGTTAAAGTAGGTTGGTTGTTGAACTTAACATTTGCTGCTATAAGTCTTAACGTAAATATTTTGGAATAATGTGGATGATTTAGTTCTTTGCCATCCTGGCCTGACAGGTAAAAAGAGGCAATGAATAAGGCATCTCCAAATAATGTCAGTCCAAAGCCAACTAAAATAGAACAAGAGTTAAACAGCTACTGTACAAATAGAGTATAAACATAAAATAATACTTGCTAAATAACCAGGAGATTCACTACTCTTCGGCCACCATAAAGTGTCATGATACATTACAACAAACTGTTTCTTGTGGCTCTCCAATCAAAAATATCAGCTCAAAATATAATGTTCTTTGCTAAAGAGTGTCAACTTAAAGACATAAGGCTCACCTGTTCTATCCTTTATTTTTTCATTTTTTCTAACCAATATGCTTGAGGATCAAAAATTCTACTCTTAAAATCATAAGATAACTGTACTCGTAGAACCGTAATAGAGTAAGAGAATCTCCACAATGAACTGATTGCACAAGTCCACTGCTAATTCAACACCCTCGTTCCCATTGATCATAAATGTTGAAATTGCAGAACATTCAAGCATTAAACTTTATGAAATGTCACAGGATTTTTAGAACAACTGAATTCTGTGAAATTGGGGTGCCATACTTTACTACAATAACAAATAGATTAGCATATTCTACCCAATTTTTGGAAAGATATGAGTCCCCATTTACTCTGTTGCATTGAACCATAAGTTTTGCTACCTTCCTCTATAGAGTTGTGCAGAATGCATGTTAAGTTCATTGTTTTTATTAAAAGAAACATGCCTAGAAAACTGTAAGGGTAAAACTTACATGAGCAGTCAATATGCAGTCATCTCCCTCCTGGTCATTACCAATTATCATTCCTTTTCTCCTGGTATACAGTATATAACAAATAACATGATATGAGTAATTAGTATCTATTACTAATCACAGATCGACTCCAGGAAGGTGAATTTGATCAATTATCATTTATTATTTGGAAACACAACTTCATTTCCTTCAGTATGTTTTAAGTTCAAATTCAAAAACAAAATTAAAAAATAGAACATAGACCAAGAGGAACTTCGAGAACAAAAAAGAAACTGAAAGTCAAGTTTTAAATACTAACATACACAAGTTTTAGTAAATAGCAATTACAAACAAAGGGAAATCACCTGTTGATGTCACCAGTAATTGGACCTTGAAATTCTGAAGGAGCCTTTAGCTCTATGAGCATAATAGGCTCCAGTATCACTGGCCTTGCCTTTGGATAGCACTGTTGAAAGAAATAAAATTAAAAAAAAATCCAACACACAAAAAAATGCAAGTGACCTGGCATTAGTCAAATGATATATGGAGTATCTCTAAGCACATACAACATGCTAATGTATATTTAAAAAGTTCAACAAGCTAGGCAATGTTTTAAACTTTAAATACACGTGGATTTGCATTCTTTTGCAGCATTCAATCGATCTCTTCCGATAGAGAATTAAAAAAGAATTTACCATAATCAAATACTAACAAATTAAAATGACACAATTCTTACCAGTCTGAAGGCATATAATGATGCAAGCTTGAAAGCAAGTTCACTAGAATCTACAGCATGGGATGCCCCATCTGTCAAGACCACTCTTATATTCTCAACTGGATGACCAATCAATGAACCTCTGTACATTAAAAAAAAAAAGAAAATAAACATCAGAGCACCATAATGTTGCCTACAAGTCCTATTCAAATGCCTTGGTCCAGCATGAATTGAAATAGATCACAGTACAAGAAATATGAGAATTCTGGACATAGAGACTCTTGCTATTAAAATTCTGTAAATAAAGTATGGAGACATACGAGTTGCATGCTTCTTTAAACCCTTTCTCAATGGCTGGGATAAATCCTGAAGGTATTGCTTGTCCAATCATCATATTTTCAAATTCGAATTTTGGATCAGAGCCTTCTGTTAATGGTTCAATATACCTGCCAGAAATAAACATAAAGCTCAGTCTATTATTCACATGAATATGAACAATGTGTGATCAATTTGATAAAAGATTGCAAGTTCATTATTATGTTAAGGCTGGAAACAAAGTGGTAAGCCTTCATACTGAAGTATTTCCTCAGTTTAGTTACAAAAAGAGGCCAATTGAAACACAAGAATAAATCTCTTAATCATGGAAGTAAGAAAATTAAGCCATAGATCATATCATAAGAAATATGATTATTACACTGTTATAATCTATGTGATGGTTAAGGGGCGGTGCTTGCAGATTCAGATTTTTTCTCTTTTAGGGGGTGGGGCGAGGAGGAGCATTTGTAGCCCACCAGCTGGGCCTAAATAATGCCCAGATTGAGGCTGAAAGTCTGATAAAACTGTCACTTATACAACTCAAAAAAAAATTGAACAATACATGTAAGACGAATTAGATTTTACATCTTTCTATCAGAGCTGGGATCCTAGGAATAAGTTTTCTTCCCACCCATGCTTCACTATTCATGAGCAAAAAGGGACCTCAGACCTTAAGCGGAACTTTTCAGTAGGACAGACAGACCAGGCCAGGATGGCAAAAAACTAACACGGTGCAAGACAAAAATCTGAGTAAAACTTACATGGTGCAGAAAAAGAACATGTGCCAAGCAAAAGGAGGGGTGCAATCTAAAATGCTATCGGGGACAAATCCTTGACTATAGAATATTTCCAGGTAAAGCTCCGAACAATAAGATCAAATTTTCCATTTTTGCAATTTTCTTGATTTCAACATGCAAGTGGCAATTACCAATCTAATTGTAATACTTTCCAATTTAACAATACGAACAATATATTTTCCAACAGTAGATACAAGAATTAAAAAATCACTATCCAGGGACTTTGTTTAGGAGATCAAACGAAAATTGTATTAGCTCACAAGGTATGCCTGAAATACAAGAGAAAAGAATAAAAGCAAGTTTCCCCATCAACTAGCTAATACTTCAGTGCCCATAGATTGGAACCAAACTCAAGAGGACTTCTAGATATGAGAACTACAATGAATTGGTTGCTGTAAAAGGAAAATTTTATTTTCCCCTTCTTTCGATCATAGTGAACATATTTTTGTCTTGGACTGAGGAAAAGTTTCATTATGAAACTTGATTGTGAATTTGCTCATGATTCCAAAGATCCACATGATTAGAGTCAGCAATCTAATAAATTCTGAGACCACTAATCACAGTCAAAAGTGCAAGGACAAAAAGCTACATGAAAATACAGATCAAAATCTTCCACAACAACATGCACATGCACTCAAACTCAAACGCCATCAATACACACAAAAAACAATGGGAATAGTTATCATGGACGTAGAAATTACCTATCCTACGAAATAATTGTTGGCACTTCTCATGAAGCCATACATCACATACATGTATGGATTGCCAAATAGTTCATGTATTATCCCCAAAAAGTTGGCATTATTATTGTTGTTGTTGGCAAATCATTAACATTATTATTCATGGATACTTAAGAATGTGTCACTATCCTCAAACCTTGTGTCTAGAACATCCCAAGGAAAGCAAGACATGAACATCTCCAAATCATCCATGCCACCTAGGCCCCCAAAAAGATGACACCCCCTAATTGTGCGACATTCAGCGATACTACCCACCCTAAAACAGTTTCGGGACATCTAGAAATCCCTCAACAATCTCAAGGACATTAGGACAACCCTACAATATAAGGAAAAAAACATTTAAAACAACAGAAAAGAACATGACACTAAACCCAAAACCGCCAAGTTAGGCCCACTATGCACCCCCAAACCCTTTATTTAGACATAGTTTAATAGGAAGGATTTTTCCTCCTTTTTAATGGCTGTCTTTGCTCACATTTAGTTTGATCCTAGAAGAAATGTTTTCTCTGGAGATCTCTGCAATCTGTCCTTTTCATCAAATTTATTCACCCTATTTCAATCATTGTTCATCACTCCTACCAGCCCTAGCACTGCGACAATGCAGAGAACCTATCAAAATCCTCAGGAATCATCAATTTATCAATTAGTTGAAAAAGAAACCAAAATTCATGACCATTAACCTATGTTGCAGGGTACAGCTGGCCCTGCATCTACACCTGGCCTTAACAGCTAAGGACAGGTTTCCCTCAATTTTTGAACACCCAAACTGCAGCCGAAGCAACCCAGGTATGCCCAAGGTACATCTATGATGTACTTTGGTTTTTCAAGTTGTACCCTATGCATACCCACAACGTACCCACTCTAAAAACAATCCTTTGAGTGAAAAAAAAGCTACAAAGTGCCATAATTGGAGTGTTAAGAGTTGTGAAGGTGTGTTTAATAATCTATGTTACCTCGAGTTTCCGGGATGAAGACGACAGGAAACGCATTTCCGGAAAAGTGATTTTTTTGCCTGTTTTAGGGATGGCTAGGGGACGGGAAAGGGGAAGTTTTAAAATATTCATATGAAAAGAAGGATAAAACATGCATATCTACATTATATTCATATGAAATCATGGACAAAGCATGTATATATACATTATAGAACCTTAACATATAACATTTGTGTTCAATAGATGCCCTTGTTTGACAACCAATGTTGATGTTATTGATTAGTATATACTAGTTGTTCCCATTGATGTTCATTTCCAGCCCAGGCATGTGAGTTTGAAGGAGTATGAGAGGTTTCCAACCTGAAAAGTACGGGCAAGTACAGGTTGTACCTCTTGTAAACCTGGCGTGATCTGCTGGGTATGATTCCCTGCATTTCTTGGCCCCTTCGTTGTTGTTTGGTGGTGCTGGTTGTGTATGTTGCTGCTGGGTAATGTTGGAAGGTGTTCTCTGATGTTTTGGGAAGGTGTTTCATGAATTTTGTAGCCCTGCAAACAGTTGAATATCAAACCTGCAATTAAGTTTGAGCTTTGCATAGGGTTTCTAGACCTGACATTGATCATTCTAGCACTTGTTTGCAAGTAGTTCATTGTTTCTTTCTAATTGGGGGATATTTATATAATATTCTATTTCTATTATGACATACAACCACTTTTTTATGCACTACTAGATTTTGCGTGTTTGTGAAATTAATTACGAAGTTGTTGTTCCTATTTCATTCACGTTAAATTACATATGTTTGTTGTAAGTTCTAACAAGTTGTAGCAAGTCTACAACATTGGATCCTTCACTGATATGAAGTGTAAACAGCTCTGAATCGTAGCTTTACAATCTCTCCAAACTCCACAGCCCTACTATGTTGCTCACAATAGTCACTAGGAAAATAGAAAAATTGCAAAATTTTTACTATATATCACCAATTTACTCTCCTCCATGCTCAATTAGAACTTACAATACATTTATTGAGTGTTACAAAGATGCTAGAAGTCAAAACAATTGAAGAATTGAGCCAAACCTTACTGCCCTGGAAATTCTCTTTTCTACCAAAGCTTGCATTTTGAAGTCCCATACCACTTGTGCATTCCTAATGTCCCAAACCCTATCACCTATTACAAACTCCTCATGCATGCCATTATGCACAAAAACTAGATCCTTTCCCAGATCACAGCTCCCCAATATGTAGGTTTTTGGTCCACAAAAGTTATAGACTTAGTGAACAAGGCTGTGTGAAACCCTCAACAAATGACATAATTGAAATGTTCCCTTGCACCACATAATGTAAATGAACCAAAGTTTAGTACAACCTTGTCTCCAACTATCTAAACAATGAGAAAATTGTTAAATTGCTTGAACATGAAAGAAAGTTTGTTACATTGCTTGAACATAGACAAACTTGTATACAACCCTCAACTAATCCCTTGCAACACAAAGTATATGAACCAAAGTTTGTTACATTTGCTTGAACATGGAGAAACTTGTTCAACATTACTCTTCTCCAAGGGAAAGATCCCTAACAATTTAGGATCTCATTAGGTTGCTCTTTATTTTAATTAACAAACAACGTGAAGTTGTTTCCAGCATTGATAAGGTGTTACATATTTGCCTTTTGGTATAACACTGCTTTACAATCATAAACATATGGCTTAGAATGTTGACAAGTTGTTAGACCAAATTTTTTCAACCAAATCTTGAACAATCAAGATGATTTAGAAACAAGAATCAAAAAGAGCATAACGTTAAACCCTTACCGTGAATAGTTATGTTAAACAATGCCTCTTTTGACAAGATGCCTTTCTACTAGTGGAAGAAAGCTTGGAATTCATTCCGAAAGTGCAGTAATCATTTTATCCTCTTTATCCTTTCAAATGGAAATAATAGAGTTTTTATCACCCCTATTACCTTGCTCATGAGGGTTCTTCCCAACTTGCAGCTTCCAACATGAGGATTCTTCATTATTATGAAGTTTGAAATTCCTACAAGAACAATTGGGGAATCAGACTTGGAAGGAAAAGCATGCTGGGACAAGGATGTCCAAAATTCTAACGGGCAACAAAGGAAAGTGGACTTGGGTAGAGAGGCATGCCCAGAGGGGGAACTTTGAAATACCATAAGTTTGATAGTCTACAAACACTTTAGATGTTCTTGCAATTTGACAATCGCTAGCACAAAATAGGCACATGGGGACAAGACAAGGGGAACACCCAAGCATCATTGACCCATCTGGAATTTTCTCAAAATCAATTATCAATAGTGAGTCAAATAGGGTCATGTGATATCCCTGAACTTTTAATCATCTACATTTTTACATAAAGTTTTGGCAAGGAATGCCAAACCTTGTCTTTTGTACATAATATACATTTCTAAGTTAGAATAAGACAAACTATTTTATGGTTTGTGATCACTTGAGTGATTGATGTACTTAGACAATCACCATGCCATCAACCCTCCATGTAGCCAGCACAATCATGATGCAATTTACGAGTGACCTATATGATCACTTATTAATGGCACCATATCATATTGAATACACGAAGGACCGGTGACATGATTGGCTGAGTCCACCCACCATCATGTAACCACCTATCATGTTTGCATTTCAATAAATTGCATCCATCCATTGCATTGGCATACATTACAATGTACTATATTACATACGATCATATTCCATCTCATCCATTTGCGATTCATAAATACGCTTGTTGGAACTCTAAATTTTGGGCAAAATTTGGAGTCCTATATAGTGATAAAACCCTAAAAAATGGCCTCTTAAACTCCATGCCCAATAATTAATGATGGAGTACATGAAATGGGATAAAATATTACATTAATTTTCAATTAGAAAGTTGAAATATTATGGAAGGAAGCTCTATGACAAGAACAATAAAAATTCTATGATCAAAACCTTCAGAAAATACTGGAATTTCGACCTGCTGCAAAGATGATGTCGACAGAGGCAGAAGATGGTCGAATTTTAAAAATCTAAAAAATACCCAACTCAGGAAATCAAATTTCCTATCTCAAACAAATAATTTTAGCTTTCCACGAGGTGTTTTGGTTTTTCAACCAAGCCCAAATCCGAAAGTTAGGTACTTATTTTTTAGTTAGTTTATCATTTTTCAAAACAATTTGTAATAAGGGTGTGTCTTTTCACCCTAAAGAGGTGTGAAAGCCACTCAAACATGCATATATACATAATGTAAAATGTAAAGAGAGACAATACAATACAAGATATATTTTAATAGGATATAATTTGATCAAAACTACAATATGAACTCTAATGTACTATTTTTTTCAACATTAATAAAGACAAGTGCTCTTCTTTTTTATTTGTGGTTATAAGTTATATGTTTTCAATTAGTCTTTCAGATTACTCTATGAACCAGGGTATCCTACTGTGTTTTTCTATTTGATGCATTCATTTATGACTAATTTGTACAATTTGAATAATGGTAGCATGGTCTGAGAACCTGTTACTGTTTCCTTTCGAGCTCTTAAGTTGGGTTAAAAACCATAGGACCTATTGTATAAGTTGTTTTAAATTTTGTTTCAATAGAAGCTTGTAGGGTGATGGTCTCACTTTACATGAGTGAGTTACCTTAAAACTGTCTCTGATTCTACGTAGGATTGAAAGTTTTATGACTCTATAGCCCAAGTATTTAGAAGGCACTGATCTAACTATAATTTGGAAATTGTCATTTGGTTCATACTTTGTGGTTTGTAAATTATATAATCATTATTTCAAAAATATTACTTTTGAGTCCTTAGTTTAATCCACTTTAGTCAAGATTTATAGAATAGAGATTATTAGAGGATTTGTTTCTTTCCTCCGAGGATCATTCACCATCTTGGGAGGAACTTTGTTTATTTATGTACGCAGTTGTGCAACATAGAGAATTTGATAGTTTAAAGCAGAGTTACAGGACTCGCCGAGTCCTTGCCTGACTCGGCGAGTCCGAGGCTGAGTCAGGCCAAGCGAGTCTGCCTGACTCTGGACTCGAGACTCGCCGAGTCTATGGACTCGCCTAACTCGGCGAGTCCCAAGGCCAGGACTCGGCCGGCAGGCAGCGCTGAAAAGCGCTTTAAAAAAGCTTTTTTTAATTATTTCAAGTCATTTTTTATGTTTGACTTGGCATTTATATTATGTTTTTGACCTAAAAAGGTCATTCTATCACTTGGATAAGGAAAGAAGAGAGAGAAAAGGCTTGAGAGAAGAGGATTGGGGTTTTAGGAAGAAAACCGGTTGGCTCTCATTCAAGGATTGCTAATTGTTTGTTCAACTTTGTTGCACTTTGTAGCTTGCATGTAAGCATTGAGAGGAGTTGAAAGACGCATTTGGAGAAGGCTTCTACAAAGTTGATTTGCATTTCCATTTCTAGAGCAAATTCCAAGAGGTATGTTACTTTCTTTTTGTTGTTTTGTATTTTTTTTTTGCATTCATGAATCTTTTTTTGTTTCCATTTTGTTTAGTATTTAGTATTTACAATTTTACATTTCTTTAATTCTTTAGAATCTTAGATTTGTTCCTAACTTCCTAGTGTTGGTAAACAGTAAAATTGATTTTCAGTTTCTATAATATATATTGTAGATGCTTATTTGGTTTTATTTATGATATATTGCAGCTGTCAGCAATCATCATGTCTTAGACTACGGGTAGTGGAAGTGGAAGTATGCCTAAAACGAACCCGGATGTAGACCCTGTTGCCGTAGCAAGGGATGAGGCTTGGTTACATGCCATCCCTGGCCACAAAAAAGGAGTCGTTACATGTTGGCATTGCAGGGTAACATATAATGGGGGAGGCATTAATAGGCTGAAATATCATCTTGCACATATACCAAAGCGGGATGCTAAAGTATGTTTAAAGGTTCTCGAAGATGTCAAACGCAGGATGATAGTTATTTTAGAGGCAGCTAAAGAGAAGAAAGAATTACAGAAGAAACAAGCGGAAGAAATGGCAAGCTTAGCTACACAGGGCTCTTCAAGGACACATGCTACTACTCGGACTCCTATTGGCACTAGTACTACTAGTACTACTTCTGCGTCTGTGAGTGTGAGCATTGGGGGTCGGGTTCATAAGAAACCATCCACACTTGATTCCATCTTTGCTCCACGCACAACTCTTGGTGCACAACCATCGCTTGAGGGCATGGGTTGGAATAAGGAGATGCATGACCAAGCAAAACTAGCACTTGGAGATTTCTTTTCTACAACAACCTTCCATTCAATGCAGCAAGGTACTTATTAATATATAATTTTAATTTTTAATTTCTCTGTCTTACTTCTCTTGCTTTAGGTCTTCTTTTTAATTTATTTATTTAATTGCTTTTAGGTCTCCATATTGGCAAATTGCCATAGATGTTGTTACTATTTGTGGTACGAGGTTCAAAGCCCCTAATGATGAGGAGCTAAAAGGTCCTATTTTGTCCCAACGAGTTGTTGATGTACAAGTTGAAATTGAGGAGCAACGTAAGGTATGGAAGGCAAAGGGTTGCACCATCATGACGGATGGTTGGACTGATAGAAGAAATAGGACACTTTGAATTTCCTTGTCTCCTCATTAGGTATGTTAAGTTTTTAAGCTATAAGACTTAAGTTATTAAATTATGAATTAGATTGATCATAGTAGTAACTAGTAAGTACTACTACTAAATTGCTTTATTTTTTCTCAGGTGGTACAGTGTTTTTGAAATCAATTGATGCCTCGGGGAAGACACAAAATGTTGAGTATCTTTGTGAGGTGATGGAGGGAGTGTTGAAGGAGGCTGGTGAGGAGAATGTGGTGCAAATATGCACAGATAATGCAGCAACTTATGTTGCAGCAGGTAAAATTATTTTAATTTTTAATTTCTATGTCTTACTTCTCTTGCTTTAAGTCTTCTTTTTAATTTGTTTATTTTTTTTGTAGGTAAACTTCTTATGGAGAGGCACCGCCACCTAGTTTGGACCCCTTGTGCCGCTCATTGCATTGACCTCATGTTGGAGGACCTTGGCAAACTTCCTTGGATCAAAACATGTGTAGACATAGGGAGAAATATTTGCAAGTATATATATAATCATACTTGGGTCCTCAACCTTATGAGGCAACACACAAAGCAAAAAGATTTGTCTCGTCCAGGGGTCACTAGATTTGCAACAAATTTTCTCATGTTGCAATCCATGCTCAAGTCAAAGGCCGGTGTGAAAGGCATGTTTGTATGTGAGGAGTGGACAAGATCATCATATGCAAAGACCACTGCAGGGGCTGCCATGGTTGACTTGGTTTTTGATGAGAGAACCTTTTGGCAACCGGCCAAAGAGATTGTTGATGTAATTTTCCTTTTTGTCCTCATTTCCAATTCCATTTCATATCATTATTTTTTGTTAAACACTTGTTTATAACTTTATGTTCATTGTTCAACTTCATTTATTGCAACTTGTACAACCTCTTGTTGTTCTCCTACGGGTTGCTGATGGAGAGAAGCCCTCAATGGGATACATTTATGAGGGCATGGATAGGGTGAAAGAGGCCATTCGATCCTTTTATGCAAGAAATTAAGATAGATATGGTCCCCTATGGGATGTTATTGATAGGCGATGGCACAATCTACTTCACAGGCCTATACATGCAGCTGCCTACTTCCTTAATCCAGCATACCAATTCAACCCAAGTTTCAAGGTTGATGGGGAGGTGTGGAGTGGCCTCTATGATGTTATAGAGAGGATGTCACTCAATGATGCAATTTCCACAAGTACAGTCCATGAGATATAGATGTACACCAAAGCACAAGGGGACTTATTTGCACGAGAGATATGCAAAAAAAATCGAACTGCATTGATGCCTGGTAAGAATCTATGATTCCAAATTCTAATTTCTAATTTCTAATTCTATTACAGTTTACCACTTTAGAATCTAGATTGATAAAGTTAAAGTTATAGAATTGATTTGAAATTTTCTTGTTTCAGATGCATGGTGGGAGATGTTTGGTACTAAGGTGCCAAATCTATAGAGGATTGCCATTCGTATCTTGAGCCAGCCATCTAGTGCTTCAGGATGCGAACGCAATTGGAGTATGTTTGAGCATATACACTCCAAGAAGCGCAACAGGTTGGCCGTGAAAAAGATGAATGATCTTGTGTTTGTTCACTACAACCTTCGCCTTTGTCACAAACATATCTTGGGCACCGACACATCTCCAATTGTATTAGAGAACATCGATCCACAAGAAGAGTGGAACACTGAGATGAATGATCCTGTCTTCAGTGATAGAGACTTGGAGTGGGCTGATCAGGTGGATCGAGAGGCAGAGGCAGTAGCGATGGCACAGGAGGAAGCTACAGCACGAGGAGACCCAGTGCAGGACCCTAAGGCTAAGAGTGGTGGATCCAAGTCTGATGATGAGGATTATGAGGGTGATGATGAGGATGATGATGAGGAGGAGGGTGTCGATGAGCATGTCATTGAGGATCCTGTTTCAATTCAGCCTCAGACACAGGGAGAGAGGATGGCTCTAGAGTCTTCCATGAGTCATTTTAGGCGTACTCGTAGGAGGACATAGGCTACTATGAGGCTATGAGCCTTTATTTTGAATCTTTGATATATGTTTTGAACTTCTGATTCCATGGATTTCATATTCCATGAATATTGTAGACATTTTGATTTGACAGTGACACTATATTTCAGATTTCTATATGTTATTTGATTTAACTTTAACTTATTTTCTTCAGAAATCCATATTTTTACTTATGTGATCTATGCAAAGTTGTGTATGTGTGCAAAGGAGTTTCTATTTATCTCAATTATTGTGTATTAGATGTTAATTGACTAAATGTTGCAGGAAAAAAACTTAAAATCCTTAAAAATCTTTGCATTTCATGGGTTTTTTGATTTGCTGAGTCCTTGCCGAGTCCGGGCACCGAGTTCGAGTCCGAGTCCATTTTGAGCTTGCCGAGTCCGAGGCTTGGAACTATGGTTTAAAGTGAATTTAGGCTTATCAGCCTTGGCTTGATTAAGCCAGAATTGCAGAGGTATTAGTGTGTACCTGTCAGTTGGCCAAAAGTGATCCATCATTTTTGGGCACCAACAACGCTCAACCCCCATCATTCCATAACTACACTTGCAATACATTTTTTGCATCATCCCATAACTATATTTGCAATGTGTTATCATAATTCCATATCCACCTCTTTGATAGCATTCATATATTCATCATAATTACATGCCAACATATTCCAAACTTATTTGCATTTCACAAATACGATCAAGTTGGCAACATTCCACCTCTCATAAATGCAGTTATAAAATGTTATGAATCGATTACTATATTAATCGGCTTACCATGAACCGATTACTATAACAATTGATTAGCTATGGATACCGATTATTATATTAATCAGTCAAACATAGATCTATTATTTACCATGAGAAAATTAAGTATAATGATTGGTTAAGATATTAATCAAACCAATTATGAATTGGTTTGAGGAAGATGTCCATTCATAGCATCTTCTCATTCTTGGCTCGCAAGTATAACATGAGGTTCGATTCATTCTCTCAAGGCATCGGAGAATACTTATTTTATATATATTTCAATTCCTTATTGGAATTGTTCAAATTGAGCACAAGCCATATAGGCTATCTACAAGTTGCAAGAATCAATTGCCCAATCAGAGACGAGCACCAAATTGAAAGGATAAATTGTAATATCAGAAACAAAATTTCATACTTTATTGTGTGGATCAAAGGCAATATGCAAAAACAGCAATTGTACGCTGGAGTTATTAATTACATACTGTTAGAGGATACATCAGACACAACACCTTCAATGTGAGTAATCAAGTCTCTTACCAAGAGATTGCAGATATTTATCTTCTTGAGAGATTGCAAGAATTACTTTTACACACAGTTTCATCATTGCATAGTAATATTGTATATCAGATACAGCATAAGACTGTGTTCAATTATATTGCATTACATAGCAGCATCATAATAAGAAATTGTGTAATAAAGTGCATAAATGAATTAGATTGAAGAATTATCTTACATTACTTGATTTTAAAACGCATTATAAAACATTTCAAGATAGATTAGCTTCCATTACTTGCTACATAAACATGTTTTTGACATAGTAGTGAAGAATTGTGGAATAAGACTCTTAGTTTACCGGAATATAGAAAAAGGGGACGTTATAGGTCAAGACAAACAAAAAGGATGGGACTCAAGTAAATATTTGCACTCCAGGTCTAAGTACCAACACCAGAAATTGAAGCAAACAATCCTCCAACAATTTGTCAATGGATATGTTAAAAGTTAAAAGAAGGTTAAAGACTAAATTTAACTTGATAGATTTACAATAATTTGTTGAATGAATCGAGAAATATACACTGTGAAATACTGACACCAATATACCTTGGGGAAACCACTTCAGGTAATAACACCAACTGGAATGTGAGTATGCCTCACTAAGAATCACTGCAATGGCATTACAAACTAGTCTATGCCACTTATGGTTGAAAACAAACAAGAAATCAACTAGATTTTGACTTTAAGAACCTTACAATCTCTCAATAACCCCATAGCCCTCTATTGCTTTTAATAGTAACTCAGAACAAAGAAAATTTGCACAAATGCTACTCTAAATCCCCAATTAGCTCTACTTGATTCTAATTCTAGCTTACAATGCATTTTTAAAGTGTCTCAAAGCTGCTAGAAACCAAACAGATTGAAGAAACATGCCAAAATCAAGTTTTCCAAATTGGAATGTTGCAGGACACAAAAAAATATGTGTAGTGAATTTTCTGTTTTCTATAGAGAGGCAATTTCAGTTTCACTGCCTATCACAACCAATCATTTTCACACTATAATAAAAATACTCAAACCTAGCATTTTTCTATTCTTCCAAAGTTTGCGTTTTTCTGTCCCATACCATCTAATGCAATCGTCCATATCTAAAAGTCTATCTGATAATCCTAACTCCTCAAAAATGCCCTGAAGTACAAAAACCAGATCCTTTTACAAATCATCCACACATTCTTTCATTGCATCACCATCTTCTCAATAAAACAATAGCCCCTTTCTTTGCCACAAAAGAAAGGCTAGGGATACATGCCAATTAAAAATTGCATTTCAAAATGAGGCAAGGGACATTGCAGATGAGCACAAGGTGCACTACATTCATGCCAATGGGCTCCCTTTCATCCTCATAAGATCACCATATTGACCAGAAATTGTTACAACAATTGATCAAACACTACAAGGTTATATAGATCTTAGGGAAAAAAGGTGCACACAATCTTAGGAAAAATATTTTGTAGAGACATCATCACAGCCAATTAGGGATTCATGGAAGTATCCATTGTTCCTAATGGATCAAAAGGTTGCAAAAGCAGCCCCTCAATCTATGACATTGAAACAAGCCCAGACAGGGCAATTTTTCTAGAGGCAATTGATTGTGAATTGCAAGTGAAAGATGCAAAATTCATTGCCAACAACTTCATAGAGCCAATAGAGATTATGGGTTTTCAAAACATTCTTAAGATTACCTATGCTAGTTGAATGTTTCAGAAAAAAAAAAGTTGTGTGACATCAACTCCAATTTCAACAAGTTCCAAATTCTTCTTCAGCTGAGTCAAATTGGAGAGCATACTCACATACCTTCTCTCCTTTTACATTATATATACATATTAAATGGATTAACCCAGCCACACCTAACCCAAGCAAAACAAATTGCCGTACTAGAAAACTGGTACTATTTAATTACCTATAACTCGTAATTCTGAATATTTGCTTCAACTTATCCTAATATAAACATTTAAAGAAAAGATTCCCCGAAATGTCCAAGTAAGAGAAATTGGATGTCATCCGAAACAAAAAATCAGCATACAGTGTATTTATGTATGAAGTCATCTATTCATAATTTTAAATTTTGTTTTAATGGACTGGCACGATGAATTTATGCTGGAAAACTAAAAAAATAATGCATGTTTCCTGGTAACACTATATATAGCAGCTGAATTAAAAGTCAAGACTCAAAATCCAAAACAGAAAAGCTATCATGAAAAGCAACAAAACTTACCCAACAACCCTTCCATATTGACCTTGACCACCACTTTGTTTCTTATGAAGATAATCAAATTCAGCACGTTCTGTGATAGTCTCACGAAAGTTGACTTGAGGTTTCCCAACTACAGCTTCAACCTAAATCATCCCAATGGAGAAAATGGGCACTACTAAAGTAAAAATATCAACAAAATTCATTCTTAGTTGAAAGCATGGTGAGAAGAAACAAATTTCTGGGATCAAGGCAAAACACAATACTTTATATTCCCTTTTAATGCGTTCCACATAAATGTCCAAATGAAGCTCTCCCATGCCAGAAATAATAGTCTGGTATAAAATACAAACCAGATATTATATCAAAAAAAGTTAAAAGCAAAAGTCATTGGACATTGATGTTTTCAATCCAACCAACATTACCTGACCGCTGTCTCGATCCAAGCCAACTCGAAATGTTGGGTCTTCTCTTTGAAATCGATTCAAAGCTTTTGAGAACTACAACAATAACATAAAGAAACATCTTAGTGTTTAGATGATAACAAAAATTCTCCATATATTTGTTATACAATAAATATTCAAGAAAACTAAAACTATTGGAATTTATGCACAAACAAATTTCAAAACAGATTTTTACTTGTCCTCCCATGTCCTTGGACGCAGGTGCAATCGCCAGAGACATTACTGGCTCAGGCACATTCATGGATGTCATTGTGTACTTGACAGAACCATCCGTAAACGTGTCACCTATCCCACCAGTCATTGTATAAGTAGAAGACATAATATCGTGATAATGTTTTGTGCTCATGTGACAAAGCATTAGTCTGCCGTCCATATACAGCAGTTTAGGGAAACCATTTCTATAGTCTAAAATAGACCTACCTGATGCACAGTCCACTCCAAATACAGCTACAATTTCTCCAGCATGTGCTTTTTGAATATCCTGAAAAAAATTAAGCAAAAAATTATAGTGTATGCATCAATGAATATCAAATCTTTTATGACAGCCAAATGCATCTGTTATTTGTTATAGATATTTTATTCCAACAGACAATCTAGCTTTATGTTACAAAAGGTCTGATATACAATCTACCAAAACATGAACCTCACCTAAGCCACAAAATTTACAATCAATCTTTCCTACTGAACAGATTGCAACCATACACTGGTTATTAGTTTAAAGACCTAACAAAATAAGTAAAAACAATAATTTACAAGCTGCATAGCTACACACCTCCATATCATCAGCATGCATCCGTACAAGACGAGGAACCTGTGGAAGAATCAAACAATTAATAGCTTATGATAATTAAATATCGAGAAAAACTGAGAAGACAGTATCAAAATATTCACAACCTCCATAACCCAAAACAAACTAAGAACATCTTTCAGATTCCCTCTGCTTATATTCCAAAATCAAGAACTGTGTGGAAAAGCTAGTGTTTGCACTTACTCTTCACTTTAACCCTTCTTATTGTATGACTTATTTGAACGATCAAAAGCATGTTCGATAAAACAGAAAAAAATAGAGACAACATCTCAGGCAATTTGCCTGCATGTTTTCTTATATCTTACTTGAATCAGAATCAAGATCTAACATTCTACTAGAAGGACAAACTGTTACATTTATGAAAACTCTGTCACAATAATTGGATCTGAGCTCTGAAAACGTGCCCAAGACCAAAAACATGGATAATAAACTTCAGAAGATAAAACCGAGAAATATACACAAGGCACACCATATGAAAACACTCAAGACAATAATATTAGAGTAAGAGTTGAAATTTTCTTATTAACATTTGTGCCCTCCATAGTTACAAGAAAGTCCATCCCATTTTCTATACAAAAAAGTTCAGTTTCTCATATATCTGGTAACATCAAAAGCAATTTTGCTTACACTACATTTATTAACTTTAAAATTAGTGTATTGATTATATAACTCCACAGCCATATTTGTAGTAATGTATTAAAACTAAGTTGCCGGTTCGGATTCCAGTTCGGATGCGGGTTCGAGATTCAGGTTCGAAATTCATCCAATTTTTTTGGGGGTTGGGTTCAAATTCGTTTTGGGTTCATCCGTACAAGAATAATATATATATATATATAAAAATATATATATAATAGCAAATAACCAATATGCTAATATTAAAACTTAAAATAAATAATAATATTCTATATTTCATAATATGCTAATATTAAAACTTAAAATAAATAATAATATTGAAATAATATTCTATATTGAAATTATATTCTATATTTCATAATATGCTAATATTAAAACTTAAAATAAATAATAATATTATAATATTCTATATTTCATAATATGCTATATGGCCGGTTCAAAGCTATTTTTCTTGGCACGTCTCCTTATCTTCTATATTGATATCATGAGCTATTGACTCAGCTGCTGAGTCACCGTTATCATCTTATGTGGCATCATTTCATAAAGTCAGACATGTTGGTTCATTCCATTGTCTTATTCTCAGCTTGCGACTTCTTTCTTGGCTGTGGTTCATATTCAAGACTGTAACGTCTTGCGACTTCTTTCTTGGCTGCGGTTCCGTATTTCTTTTGAGTGTCGAAGATGGGCTTTGCCGTTGGTGGAGATACCGTATTTGGAAATTATTTTATGTGCTGAAACTAATTACGTTTGAGATTATTCTTGTTACCATCATCGTTATTTTCTTTCTTGGTGGCAGTTTATTTGATTTTCAACAAAAACTTTATTGAAAGTCAACAAAAACTGCTGTTGGGAGCCAAATTCACCCCAAATTTGCCGGAATTCTTCCCGGGCTCGTGCGGTGGTTTTGAAAGTCTGCCGAAGTCGCACGAAAGTCTGCCAGGGTCCCGTTCAGCGAATTTGGACCGAATTACTCAGACTGGTGGCAAATTTTGGACGAATACAGACCGGACCGACTTCGAATTGCAAGTGAACCGAATTGCGAATTCCTGGTTTCCTGAGCGAATGTGGTAACTTAGTATTAAAACAAGCAATGGTCAAACACCTAGCCACTCCCTAAGCACATCACGATTGAAGAATACTCAATTCCAGCAGCTTTTCACCACAGAAAATTGCCAGGTGAAGTTTTTCTCACTTTCTAGAAAACTGAATATCAAGTGGAGACTGCATCAGGAAAGTATCCCAGATAACTCATCTGTCTAATAGTCAAAACTACTTAATAAATATCTCTCAAGCCCTTCTTGAGGCATAAAGATCTTGCTGTCTTTTGCAGAGGATACATTTAAATGACAATTTTGCAAGAGCATGTGCATTTGACACCATTGAAAATTCACATAGTTAGAGCAGTTGTGTACCCAACCACTCCATACACATTTGATAGAACCAGATAGCTATTGTTGTGATTTTACAGTGAATTGAAGGAAGACTCTGTCTTCCATGCTTCACTATAAATTGGTATGAAAGCCTGAAGTATGTTTTTAATGTGTTGTGTGTTATTTTGTTCAAATTTGTCGAGAGGGTGTAAAGACTGAAAGATTGAGAGTAAGCTTCAGTTGCTGTAGACCCCACCAAAGTAAGTCCCCTTGTTGAAGCCAGGGAGGCATTGTTATGGGCAGCTGTAATTCAGGAAATCGTAGCAATATACCTGGAGTCAAAATTTTAAGTATGATCTAAAATTTTTCTCAGTAATATTTGCTCAGAATGGCAACATACAGAAATATGAAGTTTTTAGTTCAAGATCCAAGCCACGTACATAACATTGTTGATGACAAAGAATTGCTTGTTGGAGAAAATGGATATTTTAAGATTCCAAGATTTGGTTTATCTTATCTTAAGAATGAAGGCAAAGCTTGTGCGCAAAAAGATATTAGATCTAAAAGAAGACTAGAAAGAAGAGATGTAGAGAGAAGAAATGGCTTGAATAGATTCTATAAGAAAAAAAGGAAATCAAAGAGACAAAGATTCCTAGAAATATGATAAAATTGTAAAAGATTATATAAATGTATTAAAATAAGATCTTGAAGAAATTGAATAGGAATTGAATAGAGAGAAAAGTAGCAAATCTTACAGAAATGACAACACTTTTGTGGATAGAAGAACTCGGAAAGATTTTGGTCATAAAAGAAAGATGTTTGAAAAAATTTCACAGACTTGGGGGAATACTACAGAAAATATTGAAGAAAAACTAACAGAAAACGAGGCTAGTATAAAGGAGATCTTACAAAGTCTAAACAAAGTTAAATTCAAGCTGGAACCTAAAGTAAAAGAAGAAAAAGAAAAGAAGATTCAAGTTACTCAAGAGGAGTATAATAGAAAAGCATTAGTTATTTCTCCAAAAATACAGATTGAGAAAAGAAGCTTGTCTAATGATAAATCTCAAGCTAAGCCAATAAGTTCAGAAGTCAAGGAAAACTCATATTCTATAATAGAAAGAGTTTGGTTGGATGAGATAGAAATAATAGAAAAAATCCCTAAACCAGTATATGTAGAGCAGACAAAGCAGACAACATGCCACTCATCTTTTTCTAGTAAAAGTTTGTCTTCTAAGCATAATAATGCTAGAATTTCTAGATAATAATGGTAAACACAAATCTCTTTAAATGTTAAGAGAATAGATAATGCCAGAAATGAAGAAATGCTTCTAGATAATAAAAATGAGCTTAAAGAAGTGTATCATCTTTCTAAATACATTAAGAATGATAAAAAAGATATTCACAAGCAAAATAAGAATCAAGAGAATGATGTCAAATATGATGAAAGCAAATGTTTTCCCCTGGAAAAATTCAATCTGGTAAGAGAAAAGAATGAAGAAAGTTCTGATAGAAAGAGTTCAGAATTAGATAATGAAAATTTGGCAAGGATAATGGATCAGTCTATGGGTGAGAAAAAATATAGGATAATGAGTTCTTCCTGGAATTGAGCACAAAGAAACTCATCTTTCTCCTAGAAAAAACATTTATGAAATCAGAAAGTAAGAATTTTCTTCAGCAGAGGTATGTGTATGTGCAGTTTTCAGTAGAATGAAAAAGAAATGATTCGAGGGCAGCAAGAACATGAATTGATGTTTTCAAAAGAGAAACATGGGAATAAAGAAATATTTTTTAATAATAGTCTAGACTAAGAAAAAGATTATGAAAATAATGATGAAGAAAATTTTCTTTCCAAGTATGATCAAGATAAACACTCTTTCTGATGAAAATTATGATCTTGATTATGTTAAGAATGTTTTCTCTAAGAATTGCTCTGAAAGATTAAAGAGAAATTTATAAGAAATCCTTCTAGAATGTTTTCTGATAAGAATCATAGTTGTAATACTAGAGAAAAAGCTACAAGGCATAAAGATAGCGAAAATTGTGAAGATTCTAGCCAATCAGGGAGAGATATTCAAGGTAAATTCTTCAAAGAATCTTCACTAGCAAGAAAAAGCCCATTCTCGTTTTCAATACCTCTAGCAAAGAAAGAGAAGGGAAAGAAAAGACTTTGCATTAATCATAAACCGTTCAGAAAGTGGGAATATTCTTAATTGGTCCGTGAGTAAATTTAAGTAACATGTGTGTTTAGGACCTAAGAGAAGAACTTACTAGTTACAACACTTAAACACACCAACATGATCGATAGAGTTGTTGGAGTTGATGCATATGACCAAGATATTTAGATCACTTGGACCTTCCCTCAATAGCCACTCAGCCCTAAGATGGCCCTCTATCCATCAAGGAGCATCTATTTTTCCTTTACCAAAACCATGGCCACAAAGATGTGTGTACTGACAATTTCCTTCCTAACATGTTTGGATTCTCTTTGCCTTGGATGTCAATCTAGGTTCTATAGAAAAGACCTTATTTCACCTATAATTGTCCATCCAAGCCTCCTTAGCCAATGGACATTATCAAATTTTGTATTGCCCCAACTGTATTTGTGAATACTAATGCTGTTCCCTTGATCTTTCCTCCAAGCTCAACTACAATACCTGCAACATATTGATTCCAACCTCGGGGTCCAATGTCAAACTTCATCATCTACATGTTTTCTCAAAGTGCCTTACATAACAATGTACTTACTAGTTGTAAGAAGTTAAAACAAAATAAAAACTATATTTGTTATTTACTGTCAAATATAGTGCATAGAGATAAAATGCACATTCTACTTTATATAAATGGTGAGTATAATAAAAATGCATAGGAATTTTGAAAATATTATTTTACTTTCACCTAGGAGGGCTTATAAAAAGTGTATGACTGGCCCTAAAATATCATACAGAATGACCTACTATTTTACCGGTGGTCCTGTGTTTGTTAACCTAAACCCTCATTAGGGTAGAAATCTAAAAGAAAAATACTCATTGCCATATAAAACTAACTTTTCAAAGAAATCTATTCAATAAAAAGCTAAAAAAATTTGTAAAATCCCCTACCCTAACCACATAAAAAGAATGTTTAGTCTACTTTTGCTCTATATTTTTATTTCTGAGTATAAAAAAGAGCCAAACAAAATTAGAACATATTTTTGTTTTTACTCAGGAAACGCAGCAGCAACTGTGACAAGTCATGTAATTGAATAATCTTGATATTTTTGAGTCTAATGTTCCTACAGACTAGTCCTCAATCTTGTAGACTCGTATCAACATTATGACATCTTGTATGGGTTCTTTTCATGGTGATTATCGCAATCTCATATTGGTTTTTTCTTCCAAGCACTGTTACAAACATGCAGCAATGTTGATTCTACATATTCTTTAAGTATCTTTTGCATTGTTTTATTTTTTGTAGTTGTACTGGGATCATAAGTTTCATTTTCCCCTCTTAAGTTACTTTTGCATTGTTTTAGTACACTATTGTTTAGTTAACTTTCAAATCCAAGAGTTCTATTTACCCTGATGACTTTCAATTAATTCTGAATCCAATCAACTTAAGTCAGTCAATTGTGGAAATTTATTTAATAATTTCTTCTCTTTACTTTGGGATTCGGAGGCAATAATTTAACTGCAATAGAGAAGCATTATACTGCATATAACATCAACAAGAGGAACATTAAAGCTTATAAACATGTCAGATGTTAAAGAAGAATTGTGACTAGAAGAGTCATTGCAAGCAGTCTCACATTTAAGTAATTCAATATATTGATAAATAGTTTGAGCATGATTCCAGTCAAATCTCTCAACAAAGGTCAAATTAAACAAGAGAACTCATGTTTCCACAAGAAGTGATGAAAGCTGACTGCAGCATCCACAATAGCAACATAATAAAAATATAGGATGAAATGAAGAATATTCCAATGATGACGTACTATACAGCTAAACAAACACGTACTTTAATTCTCTTGCCACTCTGAATGTTGATAATGAAATCTCCTCTTCGTATTGTACCTTCATAAATACTGCATGCAAAGTTTATGCAAAGTTTTCACGAGTTTTGGATGCTTATACAATAATTGCTAAATGAAGTATAAATTTTCTCCCACACAGACTGGCATTTGATCATATTCAAAAAATATCTTGACAAAGGCTCTCTACTAGAATCCAAAGACCAATATACAGGTGTACCGTAAGTAAGTCAACTGTCCAAATCTTCCCTCTTCTAGTTTAAATGCCAGGGCAACCAGAGGTCCCTCTGGAGATCCAGACAACGAAACCTATAGAACAGTAAAGCAACAACAAATCAGCTGGATTGCAAGCATTATAAGACAATCTCAATAAGAAATTTGTTATCAGATAAAAACTTATGATAAACAACTGCTTTAAACAAACCTTCTCTTCATTCTTTGTTTGATCCAATGCATGATTTGTAACCTCGATTGGGCAAGGTAAATAATTAACCACACCATCCAGCAGGAGTTGCACACCCTGTTTAGCCCAATATTTGATATTAATATTATTGCAAATAATACACCATGCTCCAAAGAAAGATATCATAATGATATAATTAATATGAAGTATTCATTTTAATTCCTCGTAGGACTCATGTCATAGCAAAAATTAGAACTAAAATGATAAAGCATTCATTTCATGTACTCTAATCTTCTATAAAATTTAGAACTTTGCTTTCATTTCATGTGCTCTAATGTACCATCATACTTCTAACAAATCTACAGATACCCAGACATCACAGTCAATATTTACTTATGGCATAAGAATAAATCAATAACGAATTGATGAAGACAAAGCAAAACCTCTGCATCCAAAACCTATAAAACTGAATTTTGATGTCATGGAAAAGGATGATGCAGGCCCTAGTCAGAGATGAGGAAATGGTTAATGATGTTGATGACAATATATGGCTTATTTTACAATAAATCTGGGTATGGGTTCAGTAACAATGCAGAAGCAAAATTTCAGAGGATTTGAAAGCGTCTCTATAATTTGATATAGAAAGGATAAATCTGATTGCATAATGTAAGTCCAAAATAATCATAAGTATTAGAATATTTTAAATTCTTTTAATATTTTAGCATCTTTTGCTATTTTTAGCTAGCTTTTTAGAATCTTCTATTAATGGTCATTTAGGAGTTTTATTTATTATTTTATTTGTCTTCTATTTTTAGAAGACTTTTGCTTCAGTTTGAAGCTTTTGTGATGGTCTATAAATTCATTGTAAATCTTTCAATAATATATCAAATTTTTAGCACATGGCATCAGAGCAGGTACAGTAAGGGTTTTTTGGAAGTTCTCATGTTTTGCAGAGCGACAATTTTTTATGTGCTTTCTGTGTTTGTGGTGTCCTTGTCTGCAAAAATAGCACAATTTTTGTCAGTCTGGAAAATTGCCCGACCTTTTTTCTGTTTTTTCTGGTTGATTTACTGACGACTGTGAATTTGTTTTCACAGTTTTCAAATCGTGGGTGACTCGTGTTTTCTTCTTACGCAGCGGAAGGCAGAATTTTTTAAGTAATTTTCCTCGTGTTTTTCCTTGTGGCCCGTGTTTTTGCAACTGACATGGTTTCTTTCACTTTTTTTTGTCTTCTGCAACTTCAGCTCCCATGCATGTTTTTCTGCGACCATGTGGAAGGGTTTTTCACGACCTCTACCTGCGATTTTTTCCGACCTGCAGGATCATTTTCCATCCATGTGCATCCGCAACACTTGATGCTACTATCTGCAAATTTTCTGCGCAGCCTAGTCACAATTTTTATGAATTCTGGGTTTTGTTTCCAGTGGCTAAAACAATTGAACCCTAATTCACCCTAGGGTTTTTACCTAAGGTTTCTACAACAATTTTAGTCTTGGAATCTGTGCCAGTTGATCAGCTTCTACTACCTTGATTTTTGTGCCTTCGCAAGGTTGACCAACATTGACCTCAATGTTTGTGATGGCATCTTTGACCAAAATTATGTTGGAGGGCAATCAACAGTTCAACGGCCACAACTACACATGATGACAATATTTGAATATCGGTGCCTTGACCAGATTGTTTTGGGTACGAAAACACGCCCTACAACAGCTGGAATGGCCCAAGACAAATTTGATGAGCGCAATCAAGAAGTTGTGATGCTTATCAAACTTTCGTTACAGATAACCAGCTCCTTCATGTGCATTCTAGGAAAAAACTAAAGAGATCTGGAAAATCTTGAAGGATCTTCATAAGACGTCTAACAAGAGCTGAGCTTTCTTTCTAAAGAATATGTTGTTTTCTATCATGATGGATGAGAAGATATATCTCCAGGCACATCTTACGAAGATCAAGGACATCCATGACTAGCTGGAGGCTATTGGCCGCAAGATGGAGGAAGAAGATATGGTAGTGCTCACAATGAAAAGCCTACCCCGATCCTATGAGCATTTCATTGAGACGCTCAATATCACTTCTACTAGTGTTGATCTGAATTTTCCTGATCTCTGCAACAAGCTTTTGTAGCAAGATAGATGGAAGCAAGAGTTTGGAAGCAACTCTAGTTCGTCCTCTACTGAACAGGTGGCCTTCACAGCTAAACCCTCACATAAGAATAAAGGTAAACCTCAGTCCTATTAGAAAGGACAAGGACAATCTTAGGATTCTTCCAAAAAGAAAAGTGTCCAATGCAACTACTATCACAAGACTACTATCACAAGTTTGGCCATATGAAGAAAGATTGCAAGAAACAGTTGGCGTCTGAGCAATCTAAACAAGACGGGTCTCAGCAAAAGGCCCATACTGCTACGCATTCTGATAAGGAGTTTGCCTCCTATGCGCTTATGGCCACATGCCTATCTGACCATGAGAAATCATCTACTTCGTACATTGACTCTGGTGCCTCTCAACATTTCACACATAGTCGGGATTGGTTCACAAAGTTCACGCCTTTCACAGATTCATTGATATTTGGAGGCGAGGAGTATACTGTTGTTGGAAAGGGCAACATTAAAATTTTATTAGGAGGAAGATATTTACTCTTTCTCAACGTATACTTTGCCCCAATTATGGAGCTCAATATGTTGTCAGTCAGTCAAATTATACTCCATTCTCCACAGTTGAATGTCGTCTTCAGTCCGCACAAGTGTAGCATTGTTGACAGGAAGTCTCACACTACAATTGCAATAGGCCTTGAGGATCATGGTCTTTATAGACTCATCCATATAGGTGATTCTCAGGAGTAGGCCATGGCAGCCAAAGTACTTCCATCAACAATCTTTAGCATTAGCAGTATGGGCACCTGAATATTCACTATATCTCTCAATTGGCTTGAGAGAGTTTTGGATTACCTAAGATTCATACACAAAATCATGGAGTTTGTGGAGCTTGTCAGGCTACTAACCAGCATCAGACTCCATTTTCAATTGGTGATGCTGGGAGGGCATCCAAGGTCTTGCACTTGGTTCATGCAGATATCTGTGGACCCATAAACACTCCATTAGTCACAATATGCAGATATTTTCTGTTATTTGTTGATGATTTCAGCACAAAAATGTGGGTGTATTCTCTTCAACATAAATCAAAGGTGTTCAACATGTTTCAAAAGTTTAAGGCCTTAGAGGAAAAAGAGTCAGGCTATCAAATAGTCACTCTTTGGTCCGACAATGGTGGGGAATTTCATTCATTTGATTTCTCCAACTTTAATTGTGGGGAATATCATTAGCTTACCACACCTTACATCCCACAACAAAACGGTGTTGTTGAGTGAAGGAACCGTACAATCACTAACATGGCTCGATCTATGTGGGAGCATAGAAATGTTCCAAAGAAGTTTTGGACAAAGGCGATCAATACTGCAGTTTATCTTCTCAACCAATCCCCTACACAAGCTATTACGAATATGACCCTAGAGGAAGCTTGGTTTGGACGGAAGCTGAAAATCAGCCATCTACAAGTTTTTGGCTCTACAGCTTATGTTTGGATTCGAGATGCCAAGCACACCAAATTGGATTCCAAGACTCAAAAATTGATCTTCACATGCTACAGTGATAATCATAAGGCTTATCAATTGATTGGTGTTGATACTGATTGTCTCATATTCAATTGAGATGTGGTGTTTGATGAAGAACGAGGACCATTTCAGCCTTCTTGTCCTCTTTTGAGCATTGAGGATCAGCCTCCAAAGGCTACAAGTTTAAATATTCAACTTCCATTCAGTTCACCTGATGGGAGGAATTCAGATGACATTGTGTCACCCACCTTTCCTCGGGACTTTCAGGATCCACATCCAGAGATCCCAGGTGATGTCGTTCCTCTTGCAGTGAATGTTAGTTCTTCTACTTTCCGGCCTAACTAGTGGGCCAAGACCATTAGTGATCTTCATGATGATGAACTTACTGAGGGTAGATCAGCTAGGAATAAGAGGAAGCAGCGTACCACAGTCAACTTTGTTTTTATGGCTCAGACATATTCAAACGGGCTATGGCAACTGAACATCAGTCTCTTGAAAAATAACACTTGGGTGTTGTCAGATCTTCCACTAGGGAAGAAGCCCATTGGTTGCAAATGGGTGTATAAAGTCAAGTATAAGGTTGATGGAACTCTTGATAAGTATAAGGCTCAATTAGTAGCTAAAGGGTTTTCACAGAAGGCATCGACTATGAGGAGACATATGCTCCCATAGCCAAAATGTGTACCTTTCGGCTTGTCCTTACTCTTTCAACTTGGTTTGGATGGAAAAATCATCAGATGGATGTCAAGAGTGTTTTCCTCAATGGTGATTTGCAGGAAGAAGTCTACATGACGTAGCCCCCAAGTTTCAAGGTTGTCAGTAAAGAAAATCAGGTTTGCAAATTGGTGAAAGCACTCTATGGCCTCAAACAGGCTCCCTATATATGGTACATCAAGATTGATAAGATTTGATTGATCAGAGTTTCAACAGAGTCCTTCTGATCCTAATTTGTATGTCAAGCACACTAATGGTGAGATACTTAATCTTGTCATCTATGTTGTTGATCTAATCATTACTAGTAGTGCAACACATTTGGTCGAGTCGGTCAAACAAAATTTTTGTTAGACTTTTGACATGATAGAGTTGGTACTTCTCCATAATTGTCTTGGTGTAGAGGTTTGGCAGACATATAACAACATATTCATTTCTCAGTCAAAGTATGCCAAAAGTTTGTTGGATAGGTTTCAAATGCATGATTGCAAACCTGCATCTACACCTATGGAGAAAGTGTTAAACTATTAGCTAAATTGGATTCACTGGTGGTGGATGAATCAATGTTCAGGCAACTAGTGGGCAGCCTCATCTATCTCACTACCATTAGATTTGACATCAGCTATGTTGTGACCTACATCTCTCACTTCATGACAGCCCTAGAAGCTAAACATTGGGTTGCAACAAAGCGTGTGCTACAATATGTGAAGGGCACTCCTAACTTGGCATTGTGTAGAGCAGAAGCATAGATCCTAGGCTCATTGGTTTTATAGACTTAGATTGGGCAGGTTGTGTTGATGACAAAAAGTCTACTTCTGAGTATGTTTTCACTTTGGGCACAGGTGTAGTTACATGGACCAGCAAGAAGCAGCAAGCAATAGCTATCTCCTCCACTAAAGCTAAATATCAAGGAACTATTAAGGCAGCTTGTGAAGCAATTTGGCTTCGAAGGATGTTTGCTGACATGCACATGTCACAAGCCAAACCTACTCCCTTGTTCTATGGTAATCAAGGGGTCTTCTGGCTTGCCAAAAATCCAGCCTTCCATGAATGGACCAAACATGTTGACCATTGTCATTTCATTCGCAAGTCATCTCCTCCACTGAAGCTAAATATCAAGGAACTGTTAAGGCAGCTTGTGAGGCAGTTTGGCTTCAAAGGATGCTTGTTGACATACACATGTCACAAGAAGAACCTACTCCCTTATTCTATGGTAATCAAGGGGTCATGTGGCTTGCCAAAAATCCAGTCTTCCATGAACGGACCAAACATGTTGACCTTCATTGTCATTTTATCCGCAAACTTGTTGAAGATGGATCAATGATGTTGCAATATGTCCCCACTGAGGACCAAACTGCAGATATCCTCACCAAGTCTCTCAGTACGGAAAAGTTGAGGACCGGACTGCAGATATCCTCACCAAGTCTCTCAATCCGAAAAAGTTTGTCAAGATTAGGGGGCAACTTGGTGTAGTTGACAGAATGACCATTAAGGGAGGGTATTAGAATATTTTAGTATCTTTTGCTATTTTTAGCTAGCTTTTTAGAATCTTCTATTAATGGTCATTTAGGAGTTTTATTTATTATTTTATTTTAGTCTTCTATTTTTAGAAGACTTTTGCTTCATTTTGAAGCTTTTGTAATAGTCTATAAATTCGTTGTATATCTTTCAATAATACATCAAATTTATAGCACAATAAGCTGCATCAAGTCAGAAAAAAAAAACTGAAGATTAGGACTTGACGAAGAAGAAGAATCCAGAAAAGGTTTCAAAACATATCCTTAGAAAATGTCTGCTGTCATCAAAATAAAACAGCTTTCCTTCTAGTAATCTCTGGGCTCCACAAGAGAAATAGGTTTATGGCAGATATTATCATAATCTGTCATGCTCAAGAAATAGGCGAGCTCAAAAGGCTTGTAGGAAAATAACAATATTAATGTCATCTTAGAATTAGGAAACAGGTTTAAAAACATATCTTTCGAAAATGTCCAGAGTCATCGTTAAAACAGCTTACTTTCTAGCCACCTCTGGGCTCCACGAGAGAAATAAGCCTATGAAAGGTATTACCATAATCTGTCATGCTTCTGAAATGGAGGGGGTTGAAAAACATGTAAGGAAAGAAGGACATTAATGTCATGTTTCATTTGATCTTCCTCGTATCTCCTACCAGTAAGAGGCATCTTTCTTTCATATCCTTCAGCGTAGATGGACCGATAATAGAGAGGATGGGATAGATAAGAACTTAAGGCATGGTTCTGTGAATGCTTCTGCTCTCATTACTTTGGATGGAGCTTTCTCTATCTATTGATAACATATTGAGTATCTATAATGAGAAGTATTACTAAAATCATTATAATTATGACATCGTAAAGCTAAGCAAACTTGAAGGATATGAAGGACTTTAATGCCATCTTTCTTTTGATGCTCCTGCTCTCTCCTACCAGTTGCATGCATCTTAGTTACATGTCCTTCAGACAGGTGGACAGATAGTAGAGAGGATGGGATGGATAAGGATCCAAAGCATGGCTCTTCTCTCATTACTTTGAATGGAGCTTTATCTATCCATGAATAACATTTTCTATATTACAGATTGTAGTTTCCTAGAGCTTTTCTTGCAGAGTTTTTTCCCTTTTCAAGGACTTTATGGAGCAATAACGATATTAAAGCAAAAGAGGAAAGAGGAGGTCAACAAGCTACAGAATGTGCAGTGAGTATCCACGAGGACAATTAGTCAATATGCAAAGAAGATTTGAATAAGAAAATAGTTTTCCTGCATATATTGGTGCAGAGAGAGAATGATAAAAAGGTGCATCGGACTGTGAAAAGAACTTCCTGGAATCAAGTTTCCTTTGTTACAGAACCCATGACCACAAGATCTAGTCCCGCTGTGCTCATAGAGACTGCTAACAAAGTTATGGACCTCATGGATTTTATGACACGCATATCCTTTAATGATCAGCTTGACAACCAAAAGCTCCATGAGAAGGACATGTAGATTCTGTGAGCTCTGCACAGGAGATTACACAACATGAATAAAGATGAAGACTTCGCTCTATTAAACGCAGTTGTCCCATCAACAAATATTGCACGTGCCAAGCTCAGGACCAGGTGTCTAAACATCAAGACCAACAAAGTTTCCTAGTAAATTCTATTTGTGACGTCATACAATAGCAAGTCAGATGGTTTGTGTATGTCTTTAATCTATGTTAACACTCAATTCTATATCATTGCAAATGATTGTGTCCAATACTTATTGCCCTTAAATGCTTCCTATGCTTGCCAATTAATCTTTTAGAAGCATTCAAACAAGAGACTCCCCATCTGTCTCAGAAACATCTTCATCTGCTACCACTTCGCTTTCTGTAGAAATATTTTATTGCAGCTGAATATGGGAGATTATGGTAGATGCGCAGAAGTGATGAGAAATAAGTCAAATAATCAGAAAAGACAACTAGTTTTCAAGGTGAAATGCTGCAAACAAAATCTGAGACCGCCAAAATATGAACCAGTATTGGAAGATTCCAGTGACCTTCTAAGAATTATGCTAGGCAAAACTGCAAGGAAAATGCAAACACTCAAATGATTTGACTGGGAAAGAATTAGAGTACAGCAGTCTCAGATGATCTAGACTGCCAGTCATCTAATGCAAGGGGGCAAAAACTTCCACAAGCTACCATTTCTGGAAAGATCTCATGTGATCGCAAAGAACATGAAAATGGTTTGCCAGCACAATTGCCTAAAGAGCTTGCTAAAAAATTTGGTGAGATGGTATCAGGGGGCATACTGATAGTGAAAGAGTCGCAATTGAGTATATCATGGCTCAGCATCTCGATACTCCAACAGTGAGTTATTTTCTAAGATTCACAGAACAGACAGACAGTTCCTTTGGCAAAGTTATTTAAAATGCCGAAGCTTGTTATATGAAGCCCTTCTTAGACAAAACAAATGTAAAAAAGTGACAAGAGCAACTTGGGGACATAAAATGGATATGGAAAACACTCCTCCAGGAATCATTTAAAAGCGAGATGGCATTAATTTCTCGAAAATTCTTAAAAGATGATGCAAGTTAAGTCTCAAGCTCTTGGTATGGCATTTGGCCATGTATCATGTGATGCTGGTTCTGAAACACATTCAAGGAATTTAAATCATAAACTTTCACTGAATACAATAATGAAGCTACTAAAGCTCTCATATTAATTTGCAGCCAACAGACCATGCACTTGAAAATTGTGATATAGCTAAAGTTTGTTTTTAATGGAATACAAATTATATGTATAACTAACAAATTACAAGAAATCATATCTAAGCTGCGAGCCTGTGTGAAAAACTTGGCCAAAAACACCTATAAACTTGCTACTAACATGCAAGTCTGTGGGAAAAACTTGGGTGGCATAGAGAAAAAGAGTCCACGATCATTTACAGGTCCATTTATGTGAGTTGGAGTCATAGTTATGAGATTCGGACTCAGCAAGCATGACTCAGACTCCGACTCTGAACTCCAAACTCCAAACTCGGCGAAGACTTGACAAAGTGAAAAACCCAAGAAATTTAGATATTTTTAGGATTTAGAACCTGTTTCATGAATCTTGTTTTAAATAAACCTTTAAGACACAATAACATCATTAAATAGAAGCTAGTTTGGTCATAATTCACATACACAAGTATACATCAATCACATACCCTATAAACGCAAATTGTAGTTGAAGAAAATCATGCACTTAGATATATAAATAATGTCAAATGTATACAAAACTCATGGAATATGAAATCCATGACATTAAATGTTCCAAAAAAATCAAAACAATAACTACAAGTCTATGGCTCAAAGGAGCCTACATCCATCAACCAAAGGCAACTAAGGTAGGTCGTGGATAATCCAGCAGCCATAAGATATTTTTAACTATGAATATGCAGACATTAGCAATAAGGGATATGTATTATGTAGATTTTTATGATCATGATTCATAATTGGCCTATTACTTGCTTAGACTTATAGTTTGATCAGGGTTTGAGGGTATCACCAAATCAAGGTTGAGGGTAGCACCGCTTGTGGGGGTCTGAGAGAGAGAGAGAGGGAGGGGTGGGGGAAGAGGGGCGGATCTAGATCTTGGGGGAGAGGAGAGTGAGATAAAGAGAGGTAGAGCTGAAGAGTGATACGGAGAGAGATAGATCTAGAGTTCATGGGAGAGAGAGAGAGAGAGAGAGAATGCTGATAGGACCCTGCTTATGTAGTGCCTCCTGTGGTGCATTCTATCACTGTTTATTTTGATCTACGCTAGACTCTGTTATATTTCCTTTGACTATTCGTGTACTATTCTTTTGCTTTGGCATCTATGAGATGCACTCGTTATAGGTATATTATTTTTGACATGTGTGTATCACTATTGATGTGGTTGGCAATTACACTTGGGTTGTCAATGATGATCATGTATGCATGATGACTCTATGTGTATGCGTCGTGATGTTATATGATGATGTCTGGATATATTCACTTATATAGATGATGTTGTGGCTTGGCATTGTTGACGGTTTATGGATCATTGAGATATTGTGTTAATGATTCTAGGTGCATTCTATGATTTATTGTGTGCAACTAATAATATGTTCCAGAGATATATTTTATGTATAGTAATATTGGTTAAATGATGATTATATAGTTAATGATCATGTTGATGATTAATGATGGTAAACATGTAGTTTAGATGTAATGTAATTGTAATGTTTCAACATTAATTAAAGAGATTCAGAATATTTAATGATTACATGATGTTATTGAGAATGTTTTGGGTTATTGACATGCATTATGCTACATGCTTACGATGATTTATCCATGATGTGTTCGTATGAAGTGGGATGAAGTTGTAGTTACTCGCTTGTGAGGCCCACGCAATGTCTCAATTCCCCTTCATTGCTTGTTATTGTTTGGCATGGCATATATATGTGCTTTGGCTATTGTACTAACATGGACATGTACCAGGCATCGACTTCACCTGGCTTCACAAGTCTGAGTATACCTATAATATCCCCAACAGTGGAAATTGGAGATAATCATATGGCCAAACTTGTATTTAGCCAAAATTGTCGTTTCGGCTTTTGGACAACAATTTCACCGATATGTATATACACTCGCCAATTGTCGTGTGACAATGTTCGACTGTATGTTGTGGATGATTATGGTGTGAATCGTAATGCTAAAGAGAGGAGAGTGAGATAAAGAGAAGTAGAGAGAGGGGAGAGCCAACGAGTGATAGGGAGAGAGATAGGTCTAGAGTTCATGGGAAATAGAGAGAGAGAGAGAGAGAGAGAGAGGGAGTTGATAGGAGCCTACTTATGTAGTGCCTCTTGTGGTTGCATTTTGTCACTATTTATTTTGATCTAAGCTAGACTCTGTTATATTTCCTTTGACTGTCTGTGTGCTATTCTTTTGCTTTGGCATGTGTGAGATGCACTCGTTACAGTTATATTCTTTTCGACATGTGTGTATCACTATTGATGTGGTTGCCAGTTATACTTGGGTTGTCCTTGATGCTCATGTAGCATAATGACGTTGTGTGTATGCACCATGATGTTATATGATGATGTCTGGATATATTCACTTATATATATATTCACTTATATAGATGATGCTTTGGCTTGGCATTGCTAACGGTTTATGGATCATTGAGGTATTGTGTTAATGATTCCAAGTGCATTCTATGATATATTATGTGCAACTAATAATATGTTCTAGGGATTTATTTTAAGTTTAGTAATATTGATTAAATGATGATTATGTAGTTAATGATCTTGTTGATGATTAATGATGGTAAATGTGTAGTTTAGATGTATATGTAATTGAAATGTTTCAACATTAATTGAAGAGATTCATGACATTTAACGGTAACTGCTGATATTTAATGATTAGATAAATGATTACATGATGTTATTGAGAATGTTTTGGTTTATTGACATGCATTGTGCTACATGCTTATGATGATCTATCCATGATGTGTTTGTATGAAGCAGGACGAAGTCGTAGTTAGTCGCTTGCGAAGCCCACACGATGTCTCAATTCCCCTTCATTGCTTGTTATTGTTTGACATGGCATATATACATGCTTCAAATATTGTACTAATGTGGACAAGTACTAGGCATCGACTTCACCTCGCTTCACAGGTCTGAGCGTACCTATAATATCCCTGAAAGTGGAAATCGGAGATAACTATATGGCCAAACTTATATTCAGCCAAAATTGTCATTTCGCCTTTTAGAAGACAATTTCCCCAATATGTTTATACACACACCAATTGTTGTGTGACAACGTTAGGTCGTCTTGTGTGGGATGATTTTGGTGTGAGTCATAATGCATTTTGTTGGGATCATGTGGTCATTTTGTTTGCACGGTGTGCCTATGTTGTTCATTGTTGTCGGTTAATGTTTTGGATGCAATCGTCGTAGTTAACGGATTTTAAAGTGAATTTTATTATATTGGATTTTATTCTTTTGTTTAGAGTCATTTCGTTATGGCTTTGAGAAGTGCATGGTCTAGTTTCTATAGTTTCCATGGTTGAGCTATTTCATTTAAAATGTTGATTTAAAATTATTGATATGTTAATTTGGTATTGTCGGCAAATATGTCGTGTAGATAATTAAATTAATAGAATCTAAATATCTCGAGTTGAATGTATTAGGAGATTTTGTTGGTATTACTAAGTATTTTTGGGGCTTTAAGTTACATTTTACTTTATTTATATTATTTTTATTGTGCTCCAAAAAGTGTCTTTCAAGAAGGAATTAGAATTCATTTTTGAGTGTTAGTTTTATTTTTCTTGCCCTTTTTGCTCAAAATGGAGATAGCTCGAAACTTGTTTTGAATGTTGGGAGAGATTTCTTAAACAACTTTTTTTGCGGGTATTGGTTGGAAAGATGTGTTGGAGTGGCACTTACCAGCTGTCGAAATTTCATTCCCTCTCTTGGAGTGTACGGTTTTATTTTCATATTTGGAGGATTTCAACAAGATTGAGGTAGAATTTTTTAAGTCTCCCTTGTTGCTCATTGGAATTATTTTCTTTTGTTTATAAATGGTCTCTGGATTATTATTATGCATCTTCTTTGTTAGTAGAAACTTATTTGATGCTTGTGTGAATTTGCATGTTGGAATTTTGGGAAATGAGGGTTTATATGGGGATATGCTGCCCAAATTTGTATGGATGGTTGAAACGTGGATTTAAACGCATTTTTGGAATGTTGTTCAATCTAGGATCAATGGGTTCTTTCAATTTTTGCATTCCTCGAGTTTGAAAATTTAAGCTTTCTTGGTGGCCATTAATGGCAGCATAACCTTTGTCCATTCCATGATTTGTTTAAAATGAGATTTATGTGGATTTTATGAGTGGATATTTTGTGGAATGATGGACTTTATATATAGAATTTTGATTATGGACTGGTTTGAGCCTGTTCTTACATAGTTATGACCAATTTGATATTGATAATTCGTGAATAGTGTCAATTGTGATATGGCATGAAATGAGTTATTATTTTGGGGTCATCTTGGATTCAGAATCCATGGTTTGAGATCTTGTAAGCCCGCCATGTAATGATAGGTCTTGTTGTGTGACATGCCCATACATGTAGTGTAGGGTCTTACCAAGTTGTGTATGTCATGTAAGCATGTGCATGTAGCCTTCGGTCAATGCCCACACATGTGGCAATTGGACTTATGAATCTCTAGGCCTCCTTGCTTGTCCACCATGGAGTGATGGGTCTTGCTAGTGGAACATGCTCGCCCATGTAGTGTAAGGACTTGCAAGGATGGGGATATTGTGATAATTATTCTAGTTTGCCCATGTATGAGGTGAATGATCTCATAAGAAAGAAGTATTGTTCGTGAGCCTGGTTGTAGAACCTTATATGGATTGGGCAAGATGGTATGACCGCTTGCTTGGTGTTGGTCTTGAGTGATTATAGTCTTGTTGTTGAGCCAATGAGGTTTGCACTTGGATAACCTCCCTTTTGGTTGTGACAGTAACCTTTCCCTTGTTTGATTGTTGCTTTGAGTCTCCCTCTTAGCATATCTCTTACGTTTATTTGGTTGGTTATGTATTGCCTTGTAGTGAGTTAGCTTGTTATCCCCCTTGTGTGTGTGATTTCATTGTTACTTGGGCCATAGGATTACCTCAGTGAGCACAATGGGGTGGGACTAAGGGTACCATGTGGTCGGGTGGCGTGACAAGCCACTGTTGAGAACCGGAGTACAGGTATACGAGCGGTCCCAGTACATGCTTACTATAGCTCATGAATCTCAATGACTCAGCAATGTGCCTTGTTGATATCATGTACAGAAACTTAGTGTTTATATCACAGCTGCTTATATTGCAATAATGGATCTTAAGACGTCTTCTTGTCATTTCTGACTTATCAAGTGAAATTTTACTCTAGAATGTTCATCCGGTACTCCCCAATGTGGAGATATTATTTATTTTGGCCATACATTGGGGTCAGAATCTGAATTTATGTTATTTTCTAAGTTTTCAGTGTAATTGTGCATATATCTTGTATTCTTGCGCATATGTGTAATCCTGTTGCACATTCATCCTTTTCTGTAGCCCATTTGTATTCTGCTTCTGTGCATTCATAATTTTGCAGACTGGCGCATTTATCACTTGTTTCTATGAATATGTTTCTACAGAGCTGTGCATTTATGACAGTTTAGTGTTCCTCTGGGTCTGTGCACATATGAATGGTAGATTTGTTTTCCTTATGTTCTTGGGAGCAATTTCATTTATTAACTTCTTATTTTCAGTCAAGGTTTGATCTAGTTTATCTCATATTTCGATTTGGATTAAAATGAACCTACTATGCATGTTCTAAAGAATGGACTTGGTCTCCTCAATGGTTGACCGTGGACGGGTGTCTAGTCCAGCCTTGTGAGGTAAGTAGGACATGGTCCGGGCCTTCACAAGGTGTCTTGTCAAACATTTCTATGTGTTCCAAGTTTGAGTTTGGGGTTGTCAAGGAGCCCTTGGAAGTGATTGTGAGACTTCTGCTGGTATATAATGATTGTTGGTTGTTCTTTATTTGCTTATGAAATATTGCTAATGATGCACTTACATTATAATGATTATGTTAATGTTTTAAAAAAAAATTGTCAGTGCATGTTTGACCCTTTGTTCCGAGGGTTCCTTAGTGGTGGGGCATTACAGCTGATTACTAAAATTTGACTAAGTTTGAAATTTTATAAGATCTTCTAAAACCTAGAATTTGCATTATAACTTGTAGAAATTTGAAACCACTCTCAAACCACCTGCCAATATATACATGAAATATAACTTAAAGTATTAGAAATAAATGCTATATTTCACATATATATTATGATGAAGAGAATGAGATTGACTTGAAGACAAAGATGGGAAGTTAAATCTTATATTTCTCATATATTCTGGGGGCATGTCTTAAACCAAAAAAGCATTGAATTTTTGTGAGTTTAAAAAAAAAGGCCTGAGTTTTAAAACACTTGGTTGACATTGACACAGTCCAAGTGACGGGACAAGCCCAGACTCTACGAGTGCTCTACCGAGCCCAAGTCCATGCCCCCGGGACTCACCAGGCTTGCCTCAACTCGTGACTTGCCAAGCCTGGTTGAGTTTGTGCGAGTCTCGTATCACTGGTTGGATTGATGATTGAAAAAATTTATAGGGTCTTCAGCTGCATTTTTTAAATGGCATGCACTAGTAAGCCTTGTGTGATCTCTAAGTCCTTAGTTTGGACTTGGTCGTAGAAGCTCCACCACCCAAACCCATTTTAAAAAAGCTATTTTGGGCACATATAACCTCAATTTTATATTCTATAAATAAGGAAAAACTACTTACAAACTCTATAAATTGAGTTCTAAGGATCTTTGTTAAAATTATATTACAAATTTATTCATTGTTAATGTTCAAACATTTTGCCCATTTTTTCCCTCGTCGAATTCAAATTTTTGGCCTGCCAAATTTTTGTTAAGTCCTTGATTTTGATATTGGAAGACTGCAAGCGATCAGTGAACGCATTTGCATCATGACCTTCATGCTTGCCTGATGGGATGGCTATGTAATGGAACTTTCTACATATCAATATAATGGGAGCTGCCCCCACTGACAGTAATTTGTTTATGCGTATGCATGTACATGTACATGTATATGTATATGTATATGTATATGTATATGTACATCATTTCCCCGACATGAGGTATTCCTAGATAGACATCAAAAAATCGTCTTATTTAAGACTTCGCGATTTTCTTAAATACATGATCAGACAAGGAGAAAGCAAACTCTACCCCAGCAAATCAAATAACAGTCTTGTGCCAAGATAAGGCACATATGCAAGAAGATCACCAGGTGATATGAGATGAAGTGATTACCTTTAGACAGCAATCTAATGTAACATACAATTAAGATCAATAATCTTCAGCGGAATAATATGAGGATGACAGAAATTAAAGTTAGTTAAGGACAAAAGAACTCAAAAGATAATCGATTCATTAAGAAGCATATATTAACAATAAGCAGCTGTGTATTTAATAATTATTTTCCAAATGAGGTGCAATTTAGGTAAATGAAGTGATGCATTAGTTTGAAGAGATATGACCTTGAAGAGACATGACTAATCCACTACAAGGAGGATTTATATATATGGAAGGAAAGCATTCAAGGAAGGCATCAAACCAATCAAATCTGACTTACAGGGATCTTACTCAAGCATAGAGAATTAGACATACGGATAAAAGATTAATATGCTAAAAAGAACTCAGATCGAGTTCTATAGTCTGTGCATCACAACAGTAATTGGTATGAATGGTTACTATTTCATGCAGCCAATCTGCCTCTATTCATTAATACATATTGATTTTTTAACACTTAGTATGCAATCAATAAATATTGTTTACAATAAAACTACACACACACCCCATTATCAATCAAATGAAAAGTTGGAGAAAGTTAGTTAGGGAGATACGGTTTACCAGCTCCCCCAAACTAAGTACACCACCCCAAGGGATGGAACTGGTCATAGTTAAGCATTCCTGCTTTTTGTGGGTCGAGAGGCAAATTGATTACCCCAAGGGATGGAACTTAGATAGAAAGGTAGGTAGATAGGTAGGTAGGTAGTGATTAATCCAAGGGATGGAACTTAGGTAGGTAGCTAGGTAGACAGACAGACAGATACATACATACATACACACACACAAATATATATACATAGATATATATATATATATATGCACACACACACACACACACACACACACATATATATACATATACATACATGTGTTTATACCATAATCAATCAAATGAAAGGTTGCAAGAAGTAAGTTAGGGAGATGCGGCTTACCGGCTCCCTCGAACTAAGTACGTCACCCCAAGGTATGGAATTGGTCATAATTGGACATACCTCCCTCTTGTGGGCTGAGAGACGAATTGATTACCCCCAAGGGATGGAACTGGTCATAGTTGGACGTTCCTGCCGTTTGTGGGATAAGGGGCAAGTTGCCATGACGTGAATGTTGCTTACTCTTGAGCATAGTTGGATTGGGCAGTTTACTAGCACCCTTTCAAGCTTCCTACCAAGACTAATTTATGATTGGTTATGAGATAGTTAGCTAGACATTATGCCTGTCTTAATCTTCTTATTCACTAGCTGTTGTATTTGTTCATTATTTTTCAATATTGTTAATGGCTAACAAAGTTCACTTTAGTGTGTTATTGTTGGAATTGTTGTTTATGTGTAAAAATAGGTAAACTCCAATTTGGAGACATTACAATGAATATGTATACGCATATGAAATTCAAACTGTGGAAACAACAGTTAAGGGTCTAAAACATAAACAAGTTCTCCATACCACAAAAGCTTACAAAATATGAAATGGTTGCTTTGAAAGATGATATCTTAATTAAGGGAGATATCTGCAGTTGCATAATCCTACAATATGAAGCACAGCTTTTAGCTATGCATATGGTTTTAACAATTTTCTTTTAAGTCGTGTATAAACTTCATCAAAAAGTTTTCTAAAATCTGACATCTGAGAATGGGTTTCGCACAAGTTTATCATTTAGAAATTAGAATGTATCAATTCTACTTAGACATTTCCTTGAAATTGTATTGTAGATCACAAGCATCAAATAACCTATAGGTTTGAATATCCCTATGCTTTTGAAATGTCTTAAAATTCAAAAACAAGTATCTGTTCCTTTGTTTACATTTTTTTTACGTTTTTTAGTCCATTTCTTCCCATTTAAATCCTGATTTTTTGTAAGCATCTTGTACTTTTAATTTGCTCATTTTTTACCCCAAAAGGTTTTTGCTGCTATGGAACTTTTACTGCTGGACATTCATCAATCTGCATGTACAATTATTTGATTGGTCGTCTAGATGTTTGATTTTTCTGTTGTGGTGTAAATGAGGGTTATATCTGCAAGTGAAGGTTTATTTTATGAATCTACAGCTGCTTGATTAGTTTCCAGTTTTCTGTTTCAGTCTTTAATTTTCAAACAATATCAAAAAATTACAAAAATTCAATATTAGGTACATTACTTATGGTGTATTGCCAGGACCCAACATTATGGTATCCTTTGGCTCAATGTTGATATTTGCACATGCGGGCCAATATGAGGCCACATGAAGAATTATTGGGAAATGTGCACACAAGGCCAAATCTGTGTTCGTTATAGGAATTAGTAAATATCAACTATATACAGTTGGGGCATATACCTCATTTCATATTCAATTTGCAATACAAATTATTCTATAGGGTAGTTGGTTTCATACTTTTAGTACCTTTGTATGTTGATTATCTCATGTCGTTGCTTGAATGGGGCTATTTTTTCAATAACAGAGCTTGTCACTAAGTTCTTATGTACTATCAAATATGACGGTATAGCTCCCTAGGCTTTGACCCTAGCTCTTGCAAGGTGTGAGGAAGTTTGGTGATCACCACAAGATTGTGTTGCCGATTTTTTTCTCACTTAGTTGAAAAGTATGTGACAGCAGTTTCTGGCTTGAGCTCAGATATATGGTTTTAAAATGTATTGTATGAGTATTTGCTGTGTAAAATTTTCTTCTCCTTATTGAAATTAAAGCCAGATTTCTGGGCACAAGTAACTGGTACAACTTGCAAGTGTGCAGACCTACTGTGAACAAACCTTTTCAACTCTCTGATTGGCCAAAAGTTGAAAAAACCAGTACAAGTTAGAATTTTCATACAATCCTCATATCTCAAGCATATTATGGAAATTTCTAATGTAAAATCCTCATATCACTCTTACAAAATTGTGATATTGACTCAACATTTGCAACCAAAGTTCCCACCCATGTCTGAACTTTCAAATATTAAGATTCAAGAAAACATCTGTTGAGCACAAGAAGTGTAACATGATGGTTGGCAAGAATGTTAGTCAGAGAGAAATAACCACAGGCAAAGGAGCAGGTGGCACAGATACATTAGCAAATCATCAAGCAGCAATGAACCATACCATTATGCAGGTTGAGCTGATGGCAGTCATCAAAACTGATCAGCCTCCCCTTTGGTTGTGAACTCCAACAATGCGTAGCAGCCAAGTTGCATATCTCCACACTCACTGGGTAGACCATAATTGGTCCATTCGGAAGTAAAGTTTGTTGTTCACTGGAGATATTAAACATGGGAAAGTTGGTGCTCTAAATGGAAATCCATGTTGAAATGTCACAAAAGCCCCAATGAAAGAGAATTATCTACTCAAGGGACTGATGAACAAGCTGCAAATGTACCACATGGAAGGTCATGTGGCAGGTCAATAGTTAAAGAACAAGGGGGATCATGTGAGAACAAAAATTGTGCATTGATTGAAGAAAAAATCCTGACCAAGTAAATCAAAGGCAAAAAGGCTATATAAAGAAGAAAAGACACAGAGGAAATGGAGTTGAGGGTGAAAAGGGACAGCTAGAAAGAATATAATAGAATAGTTTACGTGTGTGTACTTCTATGCAAACTATGCAGAACCATGTAATTACTAATGCATAAAATACCTGATGGGATGTAGTGGGAATGTTTAAATAATTCTGAATGCTTCAATTAACATTAGGATCTTAACAAAATAGTGCAATATGTTCAGACTATGCATTCCAATCTGCCAACAACCAACCCTTTACATGTCATCATTTCAAACCTTTGACTCTAAGTAAGCAATTCGCTTGGATCCCAAGGAGCAGTTGTGCCTCAAGTGAGTTCTTGGATCCATCTTTGGCTGGGGTGATCAACCAGTGTGGCATCTCTCACCCATCAGGTGTCTGTCAATTTGCACAGGGGCAGAGGGCACACAACATTCAACACCAATGTCAAGCAACAAGGAAAAAACCCAACATTTGTCCAAATGGTATTCAAGTGGCAGATTAATTAGCCAAGTTGGTAGCTAACTTGACTATACTAATGACATGTGCATTGTGGATGCATATGATTGACCAAAATAATGTGACCAATTTTTTGATAATTATGCCCTCTTTGAAGAAGATGATGTCAGTTTGTTCTCCTCGCCACATCTTGAATGATATGGCCTTCAAGAGTTTACTCATGATAATGCCATCACTGCATCCAATAGCTCAATGGCATTAATGTCACCTCGTGCTGATGATGAGCCTTTCCTGGTTATGAAGTGTGTTCTGTATGAATATTTGGCTGGTAGATATTCCACTTGGATCCCTCCAAATATATTCCCATTTCTTCATTTGGTCAACACTCTTTAATGCAATGAATAGAAATGTGTGTCTCTTTTCTGGTAAGAGGCAAATGGCTTTTCACAGCCCTGACAGAGATTTTCATCTCCAGGAAATGATCTAACTGCCAACATTACAGGTATCAAGTCAACACGGATATTTCCTCAATACTGGTTGGTGTGCTCTTGAATTTAGATGTGGAAAAAGATGACAGTTGCAAGATGGCTGAGGTTCTGGTTCAGAAAAAGGTTCTGGTTCAAAAAGAGTTTCTATTTGGTTTGGACTCTATTCTGGAAAGGGTTGTGAATGGGTGCAGTTTCCCGGATGCTAAAACCCCTGGCTGGTTGGAAATGGTCAATTCATGGGCCCATGGATTCCCTTCATCATATCTCATTCTCCACAGCATGAGTTTGCTTAAATGAAGGTGGCAGATAAGGCTCTGAGTTTTCTTAAAGTTGTAGCTGGGGTTGCTGCACCAAGGGAGATGCAATTGGAGTTTTGCCAAGTCCTAAGCAGGCAGTATTTTATGCAAGGGTGTTGTTCTGCCCTGATTCCGTTTTTACTTTTACGACATGTTTTGCTGGTCTGCCAGTTTCTTGAGGTTCTGTTCTTCCCCAATTTTGGGTGGTGACTGCTATTTTCATGACAAGACAATGGGACATTGTTTCTCCACAAATTTTGTAACGGTTACAATGTAACTTTCTTTATTTTAGCATGAAGGAAGTGACCATCATCATCACAATTTACCTACCAAAAGAAAAAGGGGACAAGTCAAATATCACTAAGTAGGTATATTAGAAACAATTAGTTCCACATGGCACAAGCAAGTGTTGTCCCTAATCTTGATTTCTGGAAAAGTCTTATTTTTAAGTTTCACATTTGTGGAAAAAAGAAAGAGCAACTGGATACTTGACCTTATAGAGGCAATATGTTTAGCACATAGACCGGATTTCTCTGCCACTTGACTCACCAGAAATGTCTTTTCAAGCTCTACATATTGGTCACACAATTAGCAAGTTAGGAGTTAATTCACTTTTACTCTCAAGCATTCCAATGCTTAAGTGGTAAAACTAAAGTGCTTGGAAGCCCAAAATGCAGTGAGGAGGAGCATATGGAACACTAGTGGAAGAGAAGATTTAATTAAAGAGATATCACAAGATGATATATAGCTCAACATGCCTCTGATGGGTTGTGCTCTGACTTCGACATCTACATTTATCTTAGATATATAAGAGAGTCTTGAAAATTTCTATTGTAAGCCAAGTTAGAACATTCAACCAGAGATGTCGATCCTTTTAATGAGGATGAAGTGGAAATTGAGGTTGAGCAATATGGTGAACTAATATTGCTTCATCAACAACCAATAGAGAAGGACAAGTCAACCAAAAAATATGACTTGCCCATCAAATTCTTACCCAGAAATTGTTGATATAAAAGATCACTGTGACTTCCATCCCAACTTGCAGCTCTTTTTGACAATAATGATAAGCATGCTGATATCTTAAGCCAAACAATAAACCACTAAACAACTAACAACGGGATAGGGGAAACAACCAATGCCACTTGTAGATTAATCAATATAAAGCTTTTGGACTAGGTTAGGGATTTGATCACAAGAATAATTGCATTTTAATAAAAATAAATTATTTTTCATGGGTTTAAAGGTAAACACATAAAACAAAACATAACCTTTGAAATAAAAATTTCCAGTAGCTATTTTTTAATTTTTATAAATGGAACAAAAGGGAGAAACACAGACTATCGTAGTGAGATGTAACACAGATATACCTTGTTTTTGAATGCACTTCCCATGAAAACAGGAATGAACTTGAGAGATATCGTAGCCCTTCTAACAGCCATCTACAAAATATTTTCAATTTGCTAAGCAAGACAAATGGAGATATTCATGAAATAATAATTATACTTATGATCAGAAACATAAGCTTTGCATGTAAACAGTAAATCCAAAATCCATGACCTCCACCAAGAAAAATAACTTATAATCTCTCAAATACTAAATCCATCCTTGCTCCATTCATACACCAAAGAACACATTAGGTTTATTTCAGTAATATTTTACCTCAAGATCATTGGAAGTTATAGGTTCATCGTTGAGGAATGTTTCAGCAAGTATGTCATCAACCTCTGAAACTGCTTCTATAAGCTCTCGTCTTTTTTCTGTAGCAAGGCTAGCAAGATTGGATGGTATTTCATCTGGAATGATTTTCTCCCTGCAAAATGCAATAAAATATCCGTAAGAAATGCAAAAGGAAAAGGTTTCTGTTCAGACTAGCTTTCAGCTCAACATCAACAAAACAAAAAAATATTCTGACAAGCATTGAACATAAGGAGAGGAGGAAGCCTCCTAAAATGATAACACAAACCCATGAACACCATCAAAATAAAATGCTTTGCATTGTACAAGATCAACAAGGCCCCGAAGTTCCCCCTCCAATCCAATTGGGATTTGCACGGCAGCACAATTGTGCCTCAACTTATGTCTTGCCTGCAAAAGGATAAGAGACTGCATTTATACAAGACATGTAATGAATATTTATCTTTTCAGCCTGAAATAGATTGATTAACAATGAAATTTTAAAGTAATTCATTCCTTCGGCATGCAAAATCAATATCTACAAGTAGCATGGACGAGAAAACAAGGATATATTACAAATAATTTACTTCTAGAAATTGAATTCATTTCTGACGGCTCCACATACTGACAAGTAAAAATATATTAGAAATAATTCATCTTTTAGCATATACAAATTCAATTTGTCAATTAAACAACATAGAGAGAAAGCCCATGCAAGGGCTTGATATCTGACTCTAAAACCACTTTTATTTGTAAATTCCTTAATTTGGTTCTTATGTTGAATTGGGTGGTTACTGGACTATTATTTTTTGTTGTTAACATCAAAAGTATACGAAGTTTTATCGTCCGCAATTTGACTCAATAATAATCCAAAAACATTTATCACAAGATTCATTTTAAGTTCAAGCAAACATTTAGATCAAAGAGATTGAATGCAAGCAAACAATGGCTACTAATGTTAACCCAGAAAATCCTACTATTCTGGATTTGGCAGCAAAAGAAAATCCTACTATTCTGGATGTTACACAGGTCATGTTCGGCTGAGAAATCTTAAAGAAGAAATGAAAAACTGGGATGAAGCCATATAAAGACCATCAGAAATATTTTCTAAAAGCAATAAACTCCTTGAACAAAAGTGCAGCAGACCAAATGAAATATCAGTTATCTGAAAGGTCTCATTTTGATTTTCTTCGCAGATGTCATCCTCCCATCAAAAGCATCCTACTCTTTCCCTTTTTCAAGAGCACCTGAACATAAGTAGTAGCTCTGTGAAGACCAGAAGGTCTGATGTTCACCATCTTACAATCCTCCACCAAAGATGGATCCAAGCTTTTCGGCTGCTGGAAGGACATTTTTTAGTATACTAGAGCTAAGTCCCAAACAATGTATTTGATTCCTAATTCGTCATTATTGATCTTAATCATGTGTATGACTGATCTAATATTTGATAGTGCAATACATTCAGTACCACACTTAAAATCAAATTCAAAATTTTGAATTATTCTTGTAAATAGCCCATAACACCACCAAATGGATTGGGAAGCAAGAAACCAGACATTCTTCAAAAAGTCTTATTTATAGATTTATGAACTGTCCTATTCAATAAGTACTGAGTATAATCCAAATTCCCAGCCCAAGTCTTTGGGAACTTTATATTATACCCTGCTAAGAAAGAGTTGTACCAGTGTCCTATTTACAACTTCCATTTTGCCATCACTTTGTGTATGGAAAGCAGTGCACTCTTCAAATTGGTGTTGATTCTTTCCCATGACGTAACCCAAAACATGCCCAAGAACCTTGAATTTCAATCTGAAATAGTGGTGGAATTACACAAGCTGAATTGAACCCAAACAGCTGCTGTTTCATGGCACTCAAAAGTCTTCCCGCTCTCAAACAATATAACAAATAATCTTTTCTCTTTCATTGGAAAGGGAAAACACCCTCCAAAATAAAAATGCAGAGTCATATACAAGCACAATTTTCTATTTTGTGGCTTACTGGTACAATAATTAGCATAGCTTATTCAAAACTAAGCAGCAGCATCTTGCATATTTTGTCAATGGGTGTCACTTTCCAATTTGTCATTGTCTTACCCTCTTTGATGTGATCAATAAGTTTTAAGGCATAGGCCCTTCTCTAAACTTATTATTCTGTCTTTTAGTATGAATTCTATCCCCGCCTTGTAGAACAGCCCTTCTTGTAGGGATAGTTTTGTTTATGTTCTTAACCTACACTTTTTAAGTTTTTTCCCTTCACATTATTTGGTATAACTCTCAAATTCTTTATACCCTGCGTAACCTTCAGCATATGCCATATTGATAAATGGTTCAAGATGTTGTTCACAAAGCTAAAATGAAAGGCAATCTAGACTTAATATTAAATTTTAATCAAATTCTTAGTCAAAGCATTATTATACATAATAAGCAAATGAATTTGTTGCAAGAATCCAATCCAATTGTACTGGCTTGCTTGCTGCAAGTTTTACGATGCTCCTAAACATTGAAGAGATCAGTAACTCATATGAAAAAATCTGTGTTTATCCAACAAATAGAGTTTCAACCTTTTCAGACTCACAAAAGTGCAAAGAATTCTTTGTCATATGTAAAGCATTTCAAACCAGACTTGTGGAAGAGCTCAGAATGGTAAAAAACCAGCTTACCTACTTGCAACAGAAAAATATTGTATAACAATTTAATTATAGTCATACAATTGTCAAAACTTTCAAATATGCAAATACTTGGACATAATGAGTGGCAAAATGAAAGGAGGTCAAGACAAAGATTTCAAACATCGATTGGAAAATGGGTTTCCTTGGGTATCTTCCACCTACTGGTATCTTCCCAATGACAAAATAAAAAGTTATGTGACTGAAAAAAAATTGAACTACCATGTGGACAAAGCAGATTGGGCAGAAAAAAGCATACTACATCAAAGAGTTTAACCCAGCTAAGGACCATGGTGAAAACCCATATTTAGGGACAGCTATCACAAGAAAAGCAAGGTTGTTAGTTGCACAATTGAGGAAGGGATTGCATCATCTTACGTGTGAGACTGGTAGGTGGAAGATACCAATAAGGGATTGCATCATCTTGCGTGTGAGACCAATAGGTGGAAGATACCCAAGGAAACTTGGGAAGAAAGAGTCTGCATGTTCTGCAATAAGGGAGCAATAGAAAAGGAATGGCACTTGATCATGGAATGCGGAGCTTATGAGGGTATTTGAACCAGTGTGAAAGTGAGAAAATTTCTCTATTTGCCCAAAATGTACACAAAAACATTAATTTTTTTCTTTTTAAATTGTCAAAACTTACTACAATCAGACTAGGTGTGCCCAAGTTTGTATGGGACAACCCCATAGTGATCATACCACCCCCTAAGCAATCATGTAGCAGGATCACCCCAGATGACGAGCTGGGCTCAAACCGAATCCAAACCCAGGGCTGCAGGCTACGAACCCAGTAACATAGATAAATATTAAAAAACAGAAATTTATGATTTAATTGTCCAGTGTTTTCGTTCGGAGAAAAGGGTCAGTGGCTACAAAATCGTAAATGAAAGTGTAAAGACTACATCATTTCTTCAAACTGTATGCTCTTGTGTGACATATTCACCTTTACAACTGTAAGCAATCACAGTTTTGCTCATTCTACATCTGTTTCCTCTCATTTTAGAATCATTTGCTCTCATCTATGTTACCCCGAGTTTCCGGGACGTGGGACGGGGAAACGGGTTTCCGGGACGGTTTTTTTTTGGCCAGAGCAGGGGACGGCTATATATATATATATATATATTCATGAATTTTAGAATTACATAACATTGTCACATTCATCATAGCAACATAATTTAAAATTATCAATTTCATTCATCAAATCAGCATAGAACATAGCATCAAATCTAATCATCATCTAAGAATACTAAAGTCTAAGAATAGGAACATAGAAGAAGAATTCAATTTATTGTGCCAAATCATTACTAGACAGGTAGCAGCCATCTTGTCTGGGCAGTAATCAGCTACAACAGTGTATTTCTGGGCACTTATTGCTGCTATCATAGCTATCAAAGCTGGAAACAATCTGAGTATTCAACCCAGTGGCAGTCATTTCCAAGTCTGCGATATGAATATCAAATAGAAGTCTAATTTACAATCATTTTCAGGTCTGGTTTGTTGAACAGAAGTTTGAATTTTCAGTCATAGTTGGATGCTAAGTTTGTAATGATTTCCAAAAAAATAAACTTTCAACATATCTTATGTTAAACATAACATATTTTATTATTTTAACGACTTCCAACGCGTGCAGCCCACAAATAGGCAAAAAATCGTCATTTATTGCTGTTTTTTTTAATTAAATCTTATTTTGAATCGGAAGCTTCAAGCAGTCCCCGAGACAGACGGGAAACAGCTACGCAGTCCCCGGGACGGTCAACGCTAGCTGGAAACACGTTGACCGTTTCCGAAGTTTCGGGGATGCGTTTCCGATTTTCCTGCCTGGGTGGGGACGGCTTGGAAACATTTCCAACCGTCCCCAAGTCCCCAAAACAGGGATGGTTTCCGAAACCCGGGGCTTAGGGCAGGAAACACATCCTCGGGTAATACAGTCGTTCATAGAATTGTCAATTGATGAAAAGGCTAATAACTAATAACTGTAAGTAGCCATTGACCAAGGGTACATTTACATTCCATTGTTATATGCAGTCATTCTTAATTTTCTTGAATTTGGAATTGATAAAGGTAAATTTAGAGTATCCTAAATTTTACTAATGCCATATTTACTTACATTTTAATGCACTATTGATAAAGGTATCCTGAATTTTACTAATGCCATATTTACTTACATTTTAATGCACTATTAGCATATGTTTTTACACAACATTAGGTCTCTAAGACCCAATTCACATCACACACAATCGTTCTAGGACAAATTGTGATGGTGCAAGGGCACTGGGCGCCATGTTCTTCGCCATTCAACATGCTGCAAGTTCTTCTACAGCTGAATAGAATTGGAGTACATACTCTTTTATTCACTCGGTGAAGCGTAACTGGTTGGCTGCAAAAAAAAAGCAAAAGACTTGGTCTATGTTCATTCCAACTAGCATCTCCTATCACATAAGAAAACTACAAGGGGCAAAAAAGAATAAGGACATAACCCTTGAGTGTACCAACTTGGATGTGTTGATCATAGAGCTTGCTAGAATCAATGTAGTTGATGATGAGGGTCTTACACATGGTTTAGCTAGGAGTGGCACTCCCTTTGCTTGTGATTCAAATGATGTGAACTAGACTCAACCAAGAAATGACTTTGATCTAGATGCTTTTGATGAAGAATGAAAACCAAGATATGAATTTTTCATTGTATTATTTTCAAATTTTGTAGAAGTATAGATTATCATTTGAATCATCCTAGACATATATGATATATGACATAATATTGAAATTTTGAACTATAAATTGACAATTATCTTTATCACAATCATTGATAAACGATGAAGTATCAAACTATCAAAAATTAATATGTCATTAATATCATATGATATAATATTATATGATCCATGATATATCAAATGTATTTGCAATTTTGTATCTTATATACAGCTGTAATAAACCCAAGAAAAAAATTGTACCTGCATAACAGAAATAGCAAGTTAGATATGTAATAACTTTTTCTTGGTAACAAAATTCGACAAGGGAATGTGTGACCGCCCCGACCACCCCATGATGGTTGAGGAATATCTCAACGGATGAGATGTCCCAAGTCATCCCAAGGACAGCTAGATGTCTCAAGGACATTAGGCTTTGCAGTTTCCGGAGTGACAAGAGACATCCCTTGCCATCCTAGTATATTGGGGAAACCCGGGGGTCAAGGTTTTGCATTGGGAAGCAGAGGCACATCCCCATGTAATTCTCCTTAAACTGGATACAGTACCACACAGTGTGGTGCTATATCCAAACATATTGAATGCAACCGAAGATATGCTCATATAGGGGTGATTGTATACACTATACAGTATCCATGTCATATCCGAGAGTACTGTGTATGCATCCAGTATCTGATATGCAGATACATGTATCCAGACAGGGGAGAGAATATTCGGCGACACTGCCACGAGCCTAGTACAAGTGAGAAAAAATTTAAAAATTAAGAATCAAGGTCATATTTAAAGGGTAAAAGTGAAAAAGATACAAACAAAAAAGAATCCACACTAATATTATTATGTTCACAGCCACAGAAAGAACGCAGAGACAAAGGAAAGGATAATTCCCCTTAAATATACAAGAATGTAATTATAAGCATGTTAAATATATTCAGGCTTTTCAATGAGATGTATTAGTCAGTAAAATCACACGGCAGCTTTGAAATCTGAGAGTACTTTTCCATTACAGTCTTAGACAATGTGAGAGAGCAGTACGCTTCATTAAACAAATTTTGATGCTGAAACAACATATGCAAATCAACCTAATGATCTTGATTGTATTAGGCTCATTAAACTAATCAAAAAAGCAAAAATCTTTCGCTGCAGTGTATGCTTAATTAAGTCACTGCATGTTTTTGGATTTGAAAACATATATAGTAAAAAAAACACATCTTCTATTGATCTTTAATATTTCTTCTAATATTCCAAGGGAATCCTCTTCTTTTGCAGCAATGACTTCTCAACAACCCCCAATATCCATACCTTTGGGTAACAGAATTAGCAACTTCAAAATTGCCAAATAAAATAACCTGTACTGGAAAATTAACTTAAGAAAAAAGAGCGCCAAAAATAACAAGCCACTATAACAAAAATTACCTGTTCAAGAACCTTCCACGGATCAGCCCCCATACGATCCAACTTATTAATAAAAATTAGCCTAGGAACCTCGTACCTCCGCATCTGACGATCGACAGTAATAGACTGGCTCTGCACACCACCAACACTGCAAAGGACTAGAATAGCACCATCCAAAACACGCAATGCCCGCTCCACTTCAATAGTGAAATCAACATGACCAGGTGTATCAATAATATTAACCTGGAAAAAATAATTCAAGTAAGATATAGAAATAGGATAATTTAGGTGCTCCTGTGAATGCATGTTCATCAGTGAAAATGTCAAATAACAAAGCCATATGCTGTAAGAAAACTGATCCATAATCATAATTATCTGCCATCTATCAATAAACATGACTTCAAATCATACCAAGTACAGCTTTAAATCATTAAAAAAAAGATAAATAATCATATGTATGCCTCTTTCTAAGAGGTTCACATTTGAACTCAATAATTGAAAGCAATTTCTGTCAAATGTCCCACTCTTCTTGTGATAGTTCCTCAAACAAATCCTAGAATTTGAGACTCTTGTTCAGCAACCAACCATGTGTAACCTCCTCAAAGTTTTTCAAGTTGTACAGACATCTTAAATTTTTTACAAATGTTCTTCTGTCTATTCTTTTATTAGTATCCCCCATTTTTCAATCTATTTATCCAAAATATACTCTCACCCAAAACCTCCTTCTGCAGCTTTCTCCATAATTTCATCGTCCTTGTCAGATTATATGTCACGTGTCCCTTTTGCTCGCTCCTTGTCAGGCTCAAGGACTGCATATTTCTCTATTGTCTTAGATTTGAAGCAACAATCAAAGCATGCTCACAGATTTACCATAGAATGATAAATACAAATGATCGATATATCCTTGCATTTCTTATTATCACATGGATTCAATGGATATTTCGGCCTTTAAAATTGTGTGCATGTTCATATGCTAACCAATTTGTCTATCAAATTTTTATTTTTAATTTTAAAACAGAAAAGATATTTTAAAATGAACTATTAACTAATAGATAGGTTCCAATATTAGATTCCACTCCACTTTTCAGACTACACACTATTTAAGCAGCTGAACTTCCATTATAAATGGCATGACTCTTGAACCTAATGGCCTTGACAGTTGAAATGAACAATTGGCATATAACTAATTGTATCATCTACTAAGTATTCTTCCTACTGAAACGGTTTTCCAATCTCGTGATCTCATGAATGCAGTTTAGTTTATCGGCACAAATCAGCCTGCTCGTCTACCAGCAAACTAATGAGTTGTAACAAACAAAAGAGAACCGAAAGGACAAACTGAAATTAGTAGCTATCATAGTAAAGTGAAACGCACAACCAATATAGCTTGTCCCACACAATTGTCAAGATTTAACAAACAGTCGAATTTAGGTCCAATTTCTAGTTCACACTCAATTTTGGAGCCTAATTAACCAAGATTAATCCCCCACAGTAAGACTCATTACGTGCAAAAGCCCGCAGGGCAGGTCGTTGGCTACCATGTTTTACGAAGGAAATGTTGAAAAAAGCAGAGAATTATCAATCAAAATTCACAGCAGAAGAATGATGCTTCAAAAGTAAAAAATAACTGAGATTCAAGCAGGACTTCACTGCTTTACGGTGTGTTTTCAGACCTATCTCACTTCTTTGGTTTTGGCTCTGTGGATTCCATAGACTGTTTTGGTCTCTCGGACATTATTAAATCTAAATCTACATATCATTATAGTTCACTCACTTTATTTTGAGTCCGAGCTAAAAAAAATAGATGATCATCCGAGTTAAATGACATTCAGTTCAAAAGCACCATACTATTGAGAAAGAGAGAAAAAAGAGAACTTTATAGTTTAATTACCAAAATGTCACTAATTATTGACATTTTTCTTACTATTTAATTTGCAGGTGGAAGATATCACATGAAAATTTCCATGGATTTCTGAGAATTCAAATTCTCCCGCAGAAAACTAATCTATTATTTAAAGAAGAACCAAGAAAAAAACCTGATGACCGTCCCAAGTGCAGTAAGTGGCAGCAGACTGAATGGTAATTCCTTTTTCGCGCTCCAAATCCATGGAGTCCATCTTAGCGCCCACGCCGTCTTTTCCACGGACCTCATGGATCTCATGAATTCTTCCTGTGTAAAAAAGAATTCTTTCTGTCAATGTTGTTTTCCCAGAATCTATGTGAGCCGAAATTCCAATGTTGCGGATTTTGTCCATGGTGTCTCTCCATCCTTCTTTCTCTTCCTTAGGGCGAGCGAGCCCTGCAAAATGCCTTAGACCACTCAGAAATGGCGTAGGAAGCTCTGGACCGTAGTGCTTAGAGAACAGGGCTCGAGCCGGAGCCAGAAGACGAGCTGCGCTTCCCCGAGCCATGGTTGCGCGCTTTACGCTCAGCCTTCAGCATGTAAACACTCCGCTTTACGTAAGTGATGGGGGGTGGCTTTCACCATAACCCCTAAAACCCATAACTGTTATGACTAGGTTTAAACCATAAGCTTGAAAGATAGTTTGAACTAGCAATTGCACCTTTGTGGGCAATAGATACGTCGAACATATGTGAAGTGTAGCATAAAATGTATTTTTTTTCTAATTTTGTAGAGTTAGTATAACATAAATTATTAAAAATATAAGTAACTTATTAAATGTATTCAAATTCATGCTGAATTACATCTAATTTATAATATTTAAAATTCAAATTTTTTATCATTATTTAAAATATTAAAAATTTAAATCTATAAAATACAATTTAAATAATTTTTTTTTTTAATAGAAGAAATGTCTGAAGTGGTGATATATAAAGTAATAATTCATTTATCAATAATTATTAGCTTTATTAAATTGACAACACAAGTATGTATTCAGATTGTGAAAACCTTGGAGTATTTGGTTGGATAAATTTGCTTGTTCAAGTGCAGGTCCAACATAAGGTTGCAAGATTGGTTTAACTTTAGAGTTAATCATTAATATAAGTGTAGTGACAAATGTGCAGATTTCAGTGGCTACAAGGATTTGAAATTCAGCGAGAGAGATGGCTTAAGGCAAAGGTTAAACACTTAGATTAAACTGAATCGCCATATAAATATAATAAATATAAATATCTAAATAATTTTATCTCTACAATAAAATTGGAAACATAAAAATAAACTATAAAATTATTAATATAGTAAACATTATTTTAAATTTAAAACCAGGGAAATAATTTGTATAAAAATGTATTATTTATTTTAGTATACTCCTAATGATTTTTTTGCTTTATACCAAGAAATAATGATTAATTCAGAATATATAGAATATAAAAATAACATATATATTAAATTGTAAAAATATTGAATAAAAATAATTGAAAAAGTATACTAATGGCTCTACTCCCACATTTTCGCAGTAAGCTACCCATTTGCAACGTCAAGTCTCTGGAACATCAGTTTTCGGTATTCACAAAAATGAAATACACCCAGGCATCTTTGCATCCCTTCCCACTTGATTTTCACAACAAGGAATGGAGAGTCCATTTTCCAGCAGTAGGGGAGCGAAGGGCTCTACAATCTATAAAGACAGATAGAGCCGAAGACACTTGCTTTGTTGCGAGTAGAGGCAGATTGTATGGAGAACAAATGTGCCCATGTTTGCCTTCAAAGGAAGGAATTTGTGAAGATGGATGGATCAGAGTTGATCATTCTAAAAATAGTAAACGACGCTCTACACCTAGGTATGCAGTCAAACCCTTGTAGCTCAAAAATAGTTTTGAGTCTCTTAAAAACCAGATGGAACCCCCATCCCATCCTAAAGCCTCTATGAAAGACCACATAAATTCAACCCACAAACATCCCCAAACACCTACTAAATCTTACACTCCTCAACATAAAAGGGACATACCAGGCAAACTTAATCCAGATCGACATGCATCCCAAAACCCTAAACCCCTTCCTTACTCACCCCCACACCGCAGAAACATCCTACATTCACCACTGAAAGTCAGAATTAACAATGAGTTCATAGAACAATCTGTAGAAAGCATGCGCAGAAGAAGTATTTTCTTAAGATGGAACGGGTATGGAGTATCGGCAACTAGGATAGCAGACTGGCTCTCAGAAAATCTCAGCAACCAGGTAAGTATTTCACTTCTTCCAGATGAAGTCGTGTTTATTTTTTGTTTTAATGCTGAAACTAAGGCCAAGTTTTTAGATAATAAGTGCCCTAAATTTTTGGGGTATGATTTTACAATTATGGATTCGAGACCTTCCTTTAACCCTTATAATTTAAAGGACATCGTAGTTTCCAGAGCGATTAAATTAACCAATTTACCCATAGAATGTTTTAACAAAATGATCCTTAAAAACATTGGCAATAAATTAGGAAAATTTGTTACAACAGTGAAAATGAAATACCCTTAATCATAATAGCTGGTCATAGTCGAAATGGGCATCTCAAGGAAATCATGCCCCCCTATCCAAATTCAGAGCCCCTCTAATAGGTATTATCTCCACCCAATTCTGACGAAGGAAATAATAATTGACTTCAAGGAGGAATTTAGCAATAATTGCCTTACTTCGTCAGGAATTGTTCCTCCCGAAGGAATAGCCATTCATCTTAATGAGGAAGGTGGTGGTTTTTTGATTAATTTCATAGGTAGATCCCCTTCAGTAATGCCAGAGAAGCATAATAATCCAATTTTTTTCAAAAATCCCCTCAGACCTAACAAGAGGGCAGAGTTTGACTCCCAATAGGTCATCCCCTGTGAAGCAGGACATAATGAAAGTAGTAGCCCAATCAATAATAAACTCTCCAAGGGAAATAGCCATAAATGGTCAGGAGGAAGTCACACCCTTAGCTCTTGGTGTTTTAAACCAGTCAAATCTACAAAGTCATGAGAAGGATATGGGGGAAAGTGGAGACTCTCTAACAAGGGCGGGGAAAGATATGGATATTCAATATGGGGAAGAGGATATTGGACCTTTGTGGGAAACAACTTAAGGCCATATAGACCATATCCCGATTAAGGAACCATCCCCTATGGAAATAACACCATCTAACAGTGACAAAATCCAAGAGGAAGTCAACACAATAGCAAATTTTATAGGAGAAACTCTGATAGAAGAACTTATGGATCAATTCATGGATGAAATCTGTGATAAAGAAGAACTAGAACTTCAAAAAGAATTACTTATCAATGGAATTAACACAAATGTTGCAACTTTAGGCATCTCAGTGGAAGAATTGATGATTGATCTTAAAAATAGGGAAATACAAGACCAGGAAACTCTAGGCATCGCTTTCCTAAAAGATGGCAGGAACTCTCCAGATTGTGCGAAAATTGCTAGAAAAAGAGGGAGGAAGCCTAATGCAGAATTAAGAGAATTAGCGGGAGAGGCAAGAGGCCAGGTTAAAATCACATCAATACTGAATGAAGGGAAAAGGGGAAGAGCCTTCCCAAGGAGCCATGAAGCTCCTTTCATGGAATGTTAGGGGCATGAATGCCCCTAACAAGCAGTGAATAATTAAACACTGCATTAAAATCCATAACCCAGAGATAATGCTTATACAGGAAACTAAGCTAGATAACATAGAAATGGAATTTTTTTTTAAAAGGTAGGACTTAGAGTAATTGAAGCATCACCAACTTCAGGAGCCTTGGGAGGCCTAGCCATCATTTAGAATCCAAGGTACATTTCAATTGACATCATAGCAAGAAGACAATATTGGATGAGTGGATTGGTTAAGGACTTTAGAAATAATCTAACCTTTAACATAATAAATGTATGTGGCCCTATTTAGAATAGAGAGAAACTTTTAGTCTGGCAGGAAATAGAATCTTTTCTTAGTCAAAGGAATGACGCACTAAGTATCTTAGGAGGTGACTTTAATGTGATCACAAAACTCTTCGAACAAAGAGGGGGCTCGAAGAATCTTCCGCTGGCAGCCAGAGACTTTAACCTTTGGAAGGAAAGAAACTCCCTTCTTGAAATTCTGACAAAAGAAAATTCCTTCGCATGGAATAACAGGAGACAGGGTTTTTGCAACATCTCAGAGAAACTAGACAAATTCTTCCTCAAAGGAAGCCTGACCAAATACGATTTCTCTCTTGAGGCTAAGATCTTATCGGTATCAAGGTTGGATCATTACCCAATACTTCTCAACATTTTAACACAAATGGAACCAAAAAAATGTGCCTTCAAATTTGAACAAGCTTGGCTTAGGGATCCAGATATCTTGAATCTTATGGAGTCTTGATGGTCATAACCCAACATATCAAGATCCAAGATGTTCATAGTAGTCAACAAACTAAAGTGGATTAAAAGGAAATTGTTAGAATGGAACTCAACCAAGTTTGGTAATATCTTTGAGAAAAAATTGGCCCTAGAGAAAGATATGAATGAGGTCAACTCTCAAGTCATTCAAACAGGAATGAATGATGAACTCTTCTTTAAAGGAAAAAATCTTCTCGAGGAATATGAAGATATTTTGGTAAGAGAAGAATTATTTTGGAAATAGAAGTCAAGAGAAACCTGGTTGGAAGTAGGAAACATAAACACTAAATTCTTTCACAATAGCATGAAACAGATAAAAATACAAATAGAATATCAAGCATAACAAATGATGTAGGCAACACTATAAGCGAGTCAAAAGAAATTGCAACTAAAATAGTGAATTTGTTCAGTAACATTCTGAACAATTTGGAGAGTTCTAACTTAGTTAGTCAAATGGAACTTCTTAAAAATATACCTAAAGTTATTACTAAACAACACAATAAAGCATTAACATATAAATTTATAGTAGAAGAAGTTAAAAACACTCTAATGCAAATGAATCCCGATAAATCTCCAGGGCTAAATAACTTCTCTGCTATTTTCTTCCAGAAATGCTGGCACTTTGTAGGTAAGGAAGTAACGGAAGCACTAGAAGGTGTCAGGAACTCGGGGAAAATCCTTAAGGAAGTAAATAACACTTTTATTGCCCTCATCCCCAAAAAAGAAAAGCCCTCAAATTTTAATGATTTTAGACCAATTGCACTATGCAACACATTATATAAACTTCTCACGAAAACCCTCTCACTTAGATTACAAAAACTCCTTCCTTTAGTCATTAGCGAGGAGCAAATAGGATTTGTTCTAGGCAGATCTATCTTTTATGGTGTCATTATTGCTCAAGAAGCTATACACTCGATCCAAAAAAAAGAACCCCAGTATGCTCATCAAACTTGACATAAAGAAAGTATACGATAAAGTAGATTGGAGATTCCTATGTAAGTGCTTAGAAGCCTTTGGATTCTCTAGGAGCTGGATTAATCTGATCTTTGAATGCATTTCCACTCCTATGATCTATGTGCTAGTGAATGGAACCCCATAAGGATTTTTCAGCATTTCTAGAGGGTTAAGACAAGGTGACTCCATTTTTATTCATTATTATGATAGAGGCGCTAGGTAGGGCTATCTCAAAACAACAAGAGAGGGGTACTATTGAAGGATTAACCATAACCAACCAACTAGACCCCATGACACATCAACATTTTGTAGATGACACTTTGTTATATGGGGCCAGCAATAGAGAGGCAGCATGTTCCTTTAAAAAGATTTTGGAAACATACACAAAGGCTTCAAGACAAGAAATAAACCCGAACAAGTCAGAAATCTTTTTCTTTAATACTAATAAAGAGGTGGAGAGAGATATTTGTCGAATTCTAAATTTTAAGCAAGGTAAGCTTCCTTGCAGATACCTAGGTCTTCCCCTAGTTAAGGACCAGAGAGCCACAAACATCTGGGACCCCATTATAGAAAAAATTAAGAATAAGATGAACTCATGGAAAGGAAGATGGATCTCCTCTACGGGAAGAGAAACTATGGTAAGATCAGTCTTGGTAGCTATGCCAACTTATCAATTATCTTGTATTCATCTCCCCTCTTACAAAAGATCAGAAATTATCAACCATTTAAGAACTTTTTTTTGGCAAGTGGGTAATGAGAATAAGAAAATCCCCTTAATTTCATGGGAAAACATATGCAAACCAAAAGATGAGAGGGGAGTAGGTCTTAAAAATCTAGGGGATCAAGGTAAGGTCCTTGGGGCTAAATTGATTTGGAGATTATATAGAAACCTGGAGGCTAAATGGGCCAAAATCCTCATTCATAAATACCTAGAAGAAAAGGATCCTATTAGTATATTCAAAGAAACTTACCCTCCCAAGGGATCAAGAATATGGAATTTTATGATGGAATGTAGGCACATTATAAAGGAGAAATTGACCTGGAATCTTGGCTCTGGTGAGGAAGTTCTCTTTTGGGATGATTCTTGGGGGGGTTATGAAGCAATATCCAACTTTTTAGATAACCCCTCCCTCATAAATTTCCTAAAGGGCAAGATTAGTACCCTCCTCAAGGACTATATTATTTTTAATGGAGTAGAATGGGTTTGGAGATCTTTGAAAGGATCTAGAATATCATTAGAAGAAGAAAAGATGGTTGTAGGAATTCTTAGCAAAAGGAAGATCTCATTAAAAACCTCTAAAGACACATTTGTGTGGGGTGGCTCTAAAACAGGTGAATATAACACAAAAGACGGATACAATCTCATCTCCCAAAATTATAAAAGACCTAAAACTACAATACCTATTAACGTTTGCTAGAATAAAAATTGTCTCCCTAAAGCGGGATTCTGCACTTGGTTAGCCCTTAATTATAGACTTTTAACTGCGGATAGATTCAAGAAGCTAAGCTTCCCCGAACCTAGTAAATGCGTCCTCTATGAGGGCTGCGAAGAGGATATTGACCATTTATTTCTTAACTATCCTTTTTCAAATCAGTGTTGGAAATGGCTCGAAGGGAATTTGGGATGGTCATCAGCCTTCCCTCATTCTCTCCTTGCGATGCTACAAGCCTAGCCTGACATCAAAAAAGATAGCATTTATGCCAGCCTATGGATTTCTTCCCCTTCAATCTTGATTTGGGAGCTATGGAAAGAACGAAATAGAAGGATATTTAAAGAGGAGAAACTAGATTGGAGACAACTTTGCAACAAAATTGAGGCTGTTATCATAGAGAACATGAACTGCAGAATCTCTAAAATCCAAAAAATAGATCTTTATATGAGTCACTGGTGTATGCACCCAAAAATGGTCGCCTAGACTTTGGGCCCCATTTATTTGATTTATCAATCTTGAATCATTTTTATCAATAATCAATATTTTTCAACATTATCAATCTCTTGATCAAGTCTTAATTTCGATCATATATTGGATTTTTATCCTATGGGCTAACCATTTATCCTAAGTCTTTATTTAATTAAAAGGAATATTTCCTCCCCTTTTGATTAAATAAAAAGCCCCACTTTTCCTCTTATCCTAAGTTGCACAAATAAAGCATTATTCATATTTTATAAAAAGGAGAAAAGCACTTTTTGTCTCATATGGACATAAAGTCAACTCTTATTTTCCTATTGGAGGATACTTGTGCACATGGATTGCTCCTCTTTCAAGCTCCACCGCTGATTAAGACTTTTTGCCTCTTAATCTCCATGGTCCATTCCTTTGCATTTCTTATAAAAGGAGAGCTCTCTCCTCCATTTGCATATCCATCTCTTTTATAGTAATGTTATGCTGCAGGTTTTCTAGGTACATTTGGAGCTTTTGAAGACATTGAAGACTTGTTGCTTTCATCATTTAGTTGCATATTTGCTTTCTTAGTTGCATGATAATGGCATTCTTAGTATAGATTTCATTTTATGCAATAGAATAAGCTCACATAGTCTAAATAGGAGGCATTGTAATCCATTGCTATTTCTTTTCATAGATTAGTTGTATTGTACTTTCATTTCCATAGCTTAAATTGCATTCTCATATAGCTTGCATTACATCTTCATAGTGATTCTTGGAGATATAGGCATTGTTGCCTTTGTCTTCACTTGAATCTCTCATTGTATGGTTGACTAACAAGGTCACAAGCTTGTAGCTCTAGCTGAGAGCAAACACATCATAGTCCCTTGCAACTCCATGCATAGAGAGCTATGAGCCGCTTTGTGAGGCCTCATTCTTGAACAACCTTGCATGTAATGGTTCATAGAGGTGCACCATTTTAGTGTGTACATTTCTGGCACCCACCGTGGGGCAGAGTAGATAGGCTTTGTCCTTTATTTCATTTGCATTTTCGTCATTTTTCAGATTATTTTTCAAAAATTTTGTAGTTCTAGTTTTCTGTCTCAGAATATCGCGCGATACTTCTCAGTATATCGCGCGATATACCTTTATATAGCGGTGCGATACTTCGCGCTTGCTACAAATATCGCCTGCCTTGAAGGGAAATATCACGCAATAGTTCGCCCTTTATGGACTATCACCCGACCTGCCACCAGTACTGAGGTATATCGCCTGGCATAAGGCGAAATATCGCGCAGACTAAAAGTATCACCCCAGTATAGTGCGAAGTATCGTGTGATACTGGTGTCTGGACTGTGTCTGTACCCGACAATGAGCTATTTTAGAGCTATTTTATCTATCTTGCAAGTTTCGGGTTCTTAGCTATCTTTTTGAAATTTTTTGAAATTTCCAATGTTTTCAAATCCGTGCCACTCTGGAAAATGGGTGCCCATTTTTTTTTGAAATTTTGCAAATGGTATCAAAAGTTTAAGTGTGATATATCGTTGGAAAGGTCTTTCCGAGCCTAATCCAACCATGATGGTTTCATTTTCAGATTTTATCATTTGATCAGTTATTTTTTGCAGATTATCTAATTTTTCATGTACTAATCATTGGTAGATTTTGGATTTTGATTCTCCGAACTCTTGTTGGTCTAACAAGTTGTGGTTGTAGGTGCTCTCATTACTTGAAATTTGTCAAAAGAACGCATGTCAAAGAGGGCTACTAATGGTTTTTGTAGGGCTGCCCAAGCATAAAAACAAAAAAAAATTCTTGCTTGTTTATTTGCTTTCCTTTTAAGTGTGGCAAAAACTAGTTGTTTCATTTATTAGGCACTTAAGATCTTGTTGTAGGAATTCTTGGGTGGTAGGAGAAGTATGCTCTTCACCATTTTGGTGAACTAGAAAATCTTGACCCATCTTTGAATTTTGAAAACAAGAGGGTAAATGAACTTTGCTTGGTGTGTTTAGGAGAGATTCTTGAGATAGGGGAGTATGCTCTTCACCCTTGTGGTGAACCAAAAACCTTGAACCTCAAGAATTGATCCACTTTTTGTTTAGATTTAGAATCCTTTAGCGGGCCTGCTCTTGAGCAATCAAGAGGAATGACCCAAGTGGGGACAAGCTAATACCGAGCTATTCCAACCCACTATAATCTCAAGGCTATCAAGGACACAAAACCTTGGTAGACATAACACTTGTCTTCGCTTGATGTGAGTAGCTCATGGGATTGCGACCATGGGGAAAGCATTGAGCAAGAATGCTTAAGGTACTCTTGAGGCCGCGAGGTCCTAGTCCTTCATGAGGAGCAAGAGGGGTGTTATGAACAGAAGCCCTTACTAAGAACCATAGGTTAGAGGCCACCTTATTTAGCCGCTTATCTTCTTAGTGCAAGGATTGATCCAAGTGGACTAACCCAGATCACCCCAAGATACTCACCATATGTGTCTCTTTGGTTGTGTCATTTGACACTTCCACGACAAAGCCAATATCTCTTGTGGGCAACCACTTGGTGTGAGGCAAGGGGGCATCAAGTTGTGGGCTAAGTTGGTAAGTATTAAGCCTTGTCTTGTAGGTAGATATTGCTTGAAGTGTCTTCGATTGTGTGATACCAGTGTAAACGTTCTCAACATACAAACAATCGGTAGCGTTCATAGGGTGCAATTTTATTTTTGATATCATAAGTGTTTGTCTTGGCAAGGTTGCTTTTGCCCTTGTTTCAAGTGTTTGAAGACATGTTTGATCCTCTATTGTTTGCAAACCTATCCAAATGCTGTTAAATTTGTGATTGACATCAGACATTTTCACCCTAACATTCAGAAAATCCAAAATCAGACCTTAAAAACTCAAAATTTTGCACAAATTGGTCAAGATCAACATCAGTATCACATTAGCCAAAGAGAAATATCGCATTAGAAGGTTGTTCTTAGTGAGAAAGTTTATCTCTAGAATTGTGAGCTACATTCTTGGGAAATTCTCGTACTCTTATTGTCCAAATAATTTTCATTTAATCTCAATTTCAATTATATTTTGGCCTAGCCCAACCTCCTGGTTCAAAAGTGCAAGGGTAGTCACCATTTGATTTGAAGCACCTCTTTGACAGTGTTGGTAAAGCCCCTTCTTCTATCTTTTCATTTCTCTTTGGACAATAGAGAACTTTGATTATCCTAGTTTGGTGTTGACATTTTGTGAGGTCATCCTATTACCAAGGGTCTTCTATTTTCAGTCTTCCTTGGTCAGTCCAGATCTTAGATCCTAGGTGTTGTCATGTTGCTCAACATCTTAATGAACGTTATGGTATCAATTGCACAAGATGGCTCTTAGTCTTCTTCTTTCTTCTCCATTTGCCATGTTCTTCTAAAGTCTTCTATTCCCATGGGAAATTCTTCTTCTTCTTCTTCTTGATTCTTTTCCTCTTATTATCTAGTCTACTTTCTTCTATTCATCTATTCATTTCTTCCATGCTTGATTCCTCCTCTTCTAGAACCATTAATTTCAACTATCTTGTTAGGGAACCTCTCTTGAGAATAGATGATGTTGAACTCATTGCTCAATTTGAAGAGTATCTTTATTCCTCCAATAGTCCTTCCAAATATCTCATGGGTGACAAACTTATAGCAAAAATAAAAGAAAAGATGATTGAATTTGACGCCTTTGCTAGAATCGTAAACATGATCATATCATGATCTTCTTCTTCCAAACATTCTTCATCATCTAAATCTTCTCATTCTTCTTCACCTTCCAAGTCTTATCACGACTCTTCCAGACATCATTATCATTCTTCATCTTCTAAGTCTTATCATGATTCTTCTAAACACTATTCACATTCTCCATCTTCCAAATCTTATCATGACTCTTCTAAACATCATTCGAATTCCTCATTATCCAAGTATTCTTCTTCCACTAGGTCTTCATTTTCCTCTTCTTCAAGATCTCGTTCTTCTTCTACTTCTCCCAAGAGTCTTACTTCTCTTCAGAAGACATACCATAAAGAGCAACATGATAGTCCTTGTGATGTCTCTTCCACAAAGAGTGACACACCTACCTTTGATGACTATGATGACTATGATGACTATGACGATGGACAATTTAGCCATACCTATGATGCTTCTATTCCTAAGAGTCCTCCTCGTCGTGTGCTTAGGCTTACTAAAGGGTCATCCTATTGGATAGATTGTGATGGTGATCCATATGATTCTGATTTTGAGAGAAACTATGATATTTGTTGTGAACAATATGATACATCTACTTCTATTGAGGAAGAGAAAGCTTTCCGTGCTGATTATAAATGAAGATACTATGAGCATGTCTTGTCTAAAAACTCTCATGCTGAAAATAAAGATTACACTCTCCAGCAAGATCATGTTAATGCTGAACCTTTGTCTTGTGATGGTCCCCTTCCATCCTCTACTTCCTCCAACATCCACACATCTCCTAAAGCTTCTAAGTCTTCCAAATCTTTCACAAATCCTTCATCCAACAAAGGTCCTAATGCTTTTCATGCAGTTCCCTATAGTTATTCTCAAGGGCTACCGATTAAAGAAACTCAAGCTAATAATGCTAAACCTAAAGAGCCTAAGCCTTCATCCGCTATAATGCCTATTTCAGCTAGTCCTTCACCACCTCTTCCAAAGTCTTCCAAACAATCCCAACATGCTTCCTTGTCCTTAGAAGTGGCTCCATGTCAAGAGGACTCTAAAAATGATAAAGAAAAGAACATAAAAAAAATCAAGATCAAGAACCCTCCATGTCATCCAATCCTTTTCATGATGTCTTTGATCCGCTTCATGGTTCTTTTGATCCTCTACGCTCTTTCGCATTCATTCCACCATCTCCTAAGCAAGATCAAGCTACTACTTACACTATTGAGCTTATTGACAATCAAAATAACCTTACTACGCTTGCGCTTTCTAAAGATGATACTTCCATTAAGGTTATTAAAAATGGTGTTGTTACTTCCAATGTTGAGCCTATTGAAAATCTAGAAAAAGTTGATACGCTTATGCTACCCAACAATCATTGTCAAGATCAAAGTCTTCCATCTTCTTGTTCTACCATTCCATGTTCATTTCCGCTTTCTACTCTTCCTAAGTCTTTGCAAGCTCTAAACAATCCTATCAAAGAAGTTGCTCCTATTCAAGATGTTCATGATCCTATTGTAAATCCTAATGCTCACTCTAAAGATCCTGATGTCCTTGGTTGTCATATAGATGCTAATGAACTTATTGATTATCCTTTTGCATCTTCCACTTTCATCATTGGACCTCCTCCACCAATACTAAGGGCTTCACGTCTTCCTTCCATTTTGGGTCCTTATGTCCCTTCACTTTTCCCTCCTAATTCTTCTAATTCGTCATCCATTTTGGGTCCTTACATCCCTCCATCTCCTATCTTTCCTATCTTTCCTCAAGATCAACATAGATACATACCCTTGAATCCTTTTCATCCACCCACCCATCTAAACCAGTCATATTATTCTTCTTCTTACACAAGTCCCAAGTCTTTTGGAAGTAACTTGAATGTTCAATACAAGAAAAAGAAGCAATATAAGAATCCATCTAAAAAAGAAGATCACCATGTCTCCTCTAATCGACATGGGGGCATAAATTCAAAAGAGATATCTAAGAAGAAAACTACAAGACAAGTATGGGTTCCAAAACCCATCATTGAAGATATTCTCTCTAAATCATCAAAAGGAAATGAAAAGCCTAAGGCTATATGGATTCCAAAGTCTCTCTTGAAAGAGTCTTATGTTGAGCAAAAAGTGAAGTTGACATTCAAGCTTCCAAAGGCTTCCACTTCATCTTTTTCCAAAAATATTCTTCCATTCCATGCGCCTGAACCACAACCTCTGCTATTTGAGAATTATAACAAGCACACCAATCCTCTTTTCGAGGAGTCACATAGCAATAATGAACCAGAATATGGTTCGCATTTGGACTAGAATATGGTTTACGTTTCCTCTATCCTCTCACCACCCTTCAAGGTGTGTGTCGACGTTGATCTTGCATTCTTTTCCATCTACCCTTTCACATTCCTTCCATTCATTATCCTTCTACCTTCTCTCATTTTTCCTCATTTGCCTATTTCTTCTGCGTCTTCCTTTCCTCTTCAGCATCTTTGAGCATATCATTTTGAATCCTTGACATATCATGGTTTATCCTTTCAAGGAGCATTATCTAAAAAGCTTGCCTTCTTCCAAAAAATAGAAAAAAAATTCAAAAAATAGAAAAAAAAAAGAATTTTTTTTTTTGAAAATGTGTCATGGTGAAAACCTGGAAACAGGCACCTTGGTAGCAAAAGTAAAGAGAAATAAATTCATCCTATGGTGAAAACCACTCCCTTGTGGCGCCTTGGATAAGTACCATGATGAAACCCTGGCAATCAGGCATCATGCGTAGTTCTTCTACATATTTCATCCATTCCATCTTCTCTCTTTGATCTTGACAATGTTGATCTATACACGAACATTTGGCTATTTTGTGAGCTATCTTACGATGATCTTGCTTTCATTCCATTCATGTTTAACCTTCATATTCATTTTCCTCCATTCATTCTAGCCTTTCGCTATCCTTTTCCCCTTTCATCTTGATCTTAAAAAAAAAAAAAAGAGTAAAACATGATGCTATGAAGCCTCTTAACATGTCTACTCCTTCGGACTGCATCCCTTCCTTCTTTTGCAGTGCGCTTTTGAGGCTTATCCTATGTTGGCTTTCATTGCTTATCCAAATGCGCTTTACATGACAACAATTTTTCCCTAGCTTGGGTACTCTTGAGGAGTTTGACCTTGAGGATTTCTTCCCTTCACTCTCATTCATTCTCATGTCTTCCATCTCATTCACCAGTTTGCTTATCCATCTTGTCCCTCACCTTCCTAGACATTGGGAATACACGATGTGATCTTGCTTGGGAGTTTGATGCCCATTCTGTCTAGGGGCATTCTTTGTACATATTTTATGATCCTGAAAAAATACCAAAAAAATTGATATATGATGTTGAAAAAAATCCTAAAAAGTATAAAAAGTCCTAAAAAAAAAATACAAAAAAATCAAAAATTCAAAAATTCAAAAAATAGAAAAAGTGCCTTGGTGAAAACCTGGAAACAGGCGCCTTGGTAGCAAAAATACAAAAAAAATTGAAAAAAGAAAAAATTGCAATAAAAATCCAAGTGGTGAAAACCTGGAAACAGGCGCTACTTGCAGCCTTTGCACCCCTATTTGTTAGCATGCATCCTCGACACTTAGCCACTTTCCCTCATGCCTTGACCTTATTTGGCTTAGTCTGGAATCAGTCTTTGTCTTTGTCTAGGAGGCATAACTGTTAGCATTGGTCTTTTAGGTGCGTTTGTCTCTTGGGGCATTTCACAACAGGTGTTTTTCAACACCACCCCAAACAGTGTTTTTCAACACTACCCTTGCGTCGAGTGTTTCTTAACACTTATCAGGTGTCTTACCCAATAGTCTAAGTATGATGGAATATTTCTCATTTGCAGATGCGATAACCAAAGTTTGACTCTATGACCAACACACACACACTTAAACAATCAACTTGTTGAGATATGTTGACTTTATTTTTCTTTGTGTGCTGTCTATGAGGATTTCTTTGATGAGTGGTCTCTCCCTGAGAAGTTTTCGATGATGCATAGCTAGAAGACTGAGGGTATGAGAACATGTTTTCTTTCTTTATCTGCTTGTAGGTATATTTTGTTGATCCTAACTGTCATGAGCATTTATGCTGGTCTTACTTGACACTATGGATTGACAAGACATTATCCTTGACTGTTGTGCGAGTGCATACTTCTAGTTATCCTGACTTTTCATGTGTCTTGACACAAGCATAATCTCACCATATCAAACTTAGGTGATCTCACCGCATTAGTCATCTGGACCTACATGTCTTTGATGCCTAGGTGGGATTTCCACATTTCTATCTGATAAAGATCATATTCATATCCACATAGTTATGCTAGTGTGCATTGTATGATCTTACGACGCTACCAATAACGCTCGATGATGATAATTAGATGTCTATAAGCATTGTGACCTTGCATGTCAACCACTTTCATAGTAGCTTGCATTTCTAGGTTCATGTTAGTTTAGTTTCTGCACCTTGCATATGGAGAGAGCTCTCTTTTTTTCATCTTGCGTGGACCTGTTGGTCAACTGTGCTCATTTTCTTATTCTTCTTGATCATATCTTTCATTTTTGATCTTTCATATCACATCATTTTCTATCCATTTTTGGACTCAAAATCGAAATCCGAGGTCATCTTGATAGTCAAAATCGCGTTTCAAAATCTTCCCCCCCTTCTGCGCAGTTGACTGATCTTTTGAGGCCTAATCCTCTGATCTTTGTTGGGGCATCATCATTTCTTCATTTCCATATCTTCCAAACTTCTAGTCTTTCATTCATATTCATTTCCATTCCCTCCTTTCTCATGTTTGACTACATCTTTTCAGTCAGGCTGGGGCATGTTTTCATGGCCTAATGGTTATCCTGTTATCATTTATCTTCGATTATGATTTCATTCTGATTTGATCAACCTTATCGATTTTCTGTCTCTCCTCTACTTGATTTCAATTTTGATTCCGAGGGGGCAGTATTTATGGGATTCTCATCCCCGATTCCTTGATTTTCCTGATTCAGACATCTTTTGTGAGCTTTTGCTCAAATTTGAGATTCTTATCTCTTACTTTGAATGTGATCCCGAATCGACCTCATGTTCAAAGACCTTTGTTTATGCTTTGTTCGGATATGATCCCAAATTGACCTCATAACTGAGTTGTTTTGTGATCCTAGATCGATCTCACATTTCAACTTCATTCTTTGACTACATGTGTTCCCAAATCGATCACACATTAGTCAAAGAGGGGCAAATGTATGCACCCAAAAATGGTCGCCTAGACTTTGGGCCCCATTTATTTGATTTATCAATCCTGAATCATTTTTATCAATAATCAATATTTTTCAACATTATCAATCTCTTGATCAAGTCTTAATTTCGATCATATATTAGATTTTTATCCTATGGGCTAACCATTTATCCTAAGTCTTTATTTAATTAAAAGGAATATTTCCTCCCCTTTTGATTAAATAAAAAGCCCCACTTTTCCTCTTATCCTAAGTTGCACAAATAAAGCATTATTCATATTTTATAAAAAGGAGAAAAGCACTTTTTGTCTCATATGGACATAAAGTCAACTCTTATTTTCCTATTGGAGGATACTTGTGCACATGGATTGCTCTTCTTTCAAGCTCCACCGCTGATTAAAACTTTTTGCCTCTTAATCTCCATGGTCCATTCCTTTGCATTTCTTATAAAATGAGAGCTCTCTCCTCCATTTGCATATCCATCTCTTTTATATTAATGTTATGCTGCAGGTTTTCTAGGTACATTTGGAGCTTTTGAAGACATTGAAGACTTGTTGCTTTCATCATTTAGTTGCATATTTGCTTTTTTAGTTGCATGATAATGGCATTCTTAGTATAGATTTCCTTTTATGCAATAGAATAAGCTCACATAGTCTAAATAGGAGGCATTGTAATCCATTGCTATTTCCTTTCATAGATTAGTTGCATTGTACTTTCATTTCCATAGCTTAGATTGCATTCTCATATAGCTTGCATTACATCTTCATAGTGATTCTTGGAGATATAGGCATTGTTGCCTTTGTCTTCACTTGAATCTCTCATTGTATGGTTGACTAGCAAGGTCACAAGCTTGTAGCTCTAGCTGAGAGCAAACACATCATAGTCCCTTGCAACTCCATGCATAGAGAGCTATGAGCTGCTTTGTGAGGCCTCATTCTTGAGCAACCTTGCATGTAATGGTTCATAGAAGTGCACCATTTTAGTGTGTACAACTGGGATGGCAAAATATGAGGAAAATGGATAGGTCTCTCCCTTCCTCCTTTTATAGGCTCAGGTAATCAAATCATGACATCCAAGAGAATTGACTGTAAATGGTGCCCTCCAAAAGAGGGATGGTTCAAACTTAACTTTTATGGTGCTTCGAGAGGGAACCCAGGGATAGCTGGTATTGGATGCAGTATTCACAACCAAGCTGGGGAGGAAATTGTTGTCGTAGCAGCCCCTATAGGGATTGAAACCAACAATTGGGTGGAACTTTTTGCTCTAGTCAGAGGTCTACGCAAATGTGCCTCTGTGGGATTACAACACCTTGAGATAGAAGGAGACTCAACAATTATAATTAATGCACTTAAGAAAGGGATAATTCCTAACTGGAAATTGAATTCACTTCTCTCTCAAGCTTTAAACCTATGAAAATCCTTTAAAAAAATCTCTATCAATCATATTTGCAGGGAAGGGAACAAAAGAGCAGATGAGCTAGACAACTTAGGAGCAGATGGGGTTCTACTCTCACAATAAAACCATCAACATCAGAACTCATGTACCCTCTCTTAAGTTTACGAGGTTGTTTACTCATGCAGAGTACCTGGGATCACTAGGGTTAGGTATATGCATTTTATTCAACTAGACTCAAACTATAGATGACCCCTCTATATTTATTACATCGAGCTCATAATAACTAGGAATTTAGACACATATACAAACAATAGCATTTATCTACTTTAGAATCTCATCAATCCTTAAGATATTCACCTTTAAGAGCAACATCAATCGAAAAGATCGCAAAGTGTGAAAATTGTTAATGTCAGCTTCCTCTAGTACCTAAGCACATGAAGGATTAAACACGTTAACTATAATCTTATCACCACGAGCCAACTTCACAGATTCCTTTCACAATTTCAGCAAGGCACACTTATTAATTACTTCTTTTAGCCACTACATCATTTAGCTTTCATCCTTTATAAACTTTCTAGATCATAATGATTGTGCTAACCCAAATATAGTGGAGGATTTCTCTCTGCCCTTTCTAATAATCATTAATGTCGAGGGATAAGTAGTACTAATGACACAATACAATGATTAGGCAAGGAGACAATAGGTGAATTAATGAAGAAAAGATAGGAATTGAAACCATTATACAGAACTACCAAGCCCACTTAGCTCATAAGTTTTTACGAGTTTTGAGAGAAGAACTTGAAGAAGAATTGAGATCGAATAGAGATTAAGAGTAGTTTGTGGGTGAATGGAAACTAGGCTTACCACTTATGATTTCCTTGACAACAGGGCAATGGCATTTAGGGGTGCTATTAAATCGGAAATATGGAACCAACTACTAAATTTGATCTCAGAATTAGTAAGAAGAGCACTAGAAAAAGGGTTGGGCGATAACTACTTTGATAATGAATTCACTATCTGCACCAATGGCAGTGTAATTGGGATCTTCATTGCCCTTTCCACTTTTTTGGGCCGAGGGCAGGAGGAAGTCATCAAAGTAGCTAGGTTTCTCTTTAAGGAGAGGCTTCTTGGAGGCTTGGAGCAAATGGTCTATAGCATAGAACAACAACTAATGATTCCTTACCTAGAGATAACTATGAGCATAAACATTGATAACTTAAGAGGAATTATGAAGTCTAAAAGGATCTTGATGATGTCCTTCAAGGATGAAGATAAATTTGATGAGCATTGGCCAGTTATGGCAAGGAACCTGGACTTCCTCTTCAAAATACTTCTAAAGGAGGAGGTGGAGACCAAATGGACGCTGGACTTCTGGAGAGCAGAGGGCTTTGACATCTCAAATTCCTGGGATGCAATAGAAAAGGAGAATTTACACAACATCTCCCTAGAAGTTAAGAAATGCTCCTGCCATGTCAAACGTGAGTTGCAGGAAGCTGAGACCATCATTGTCATAAAGAAGAAGGGTGAGAGCTGGAGCTGCCATGAGATCCAGAAGGAATCATAGAATGAATTAAGAAATAATACTCTAGAAGCTTTTTGTCATATTTTGTTCAATCGTAGGATTTAACTCAAACATTGTCTAGATCCATAAATAGTTTGTAGAATCTATTTTTTACGCAAAAAAACTGATATAGTTAGAACAGGTTTTACCTAAATATTAACAAACTATGCATCATGAAAGTTTATTTTGGTCCAGGGTTCTTTAGCCAGCTATCAAAGAAGGTTTCCTAGTTACGAACTTCAGTTGGCAGATATATTATCAATATTAAATAGCAACATTTTATATCTTAGAACTGTGACTAAATTCTCTAGCTTTATATGCAAGTATACTTCCATCTTTCACAAGGGTTTTATGTTCTCACTCATTGAGGCATATTTTATATGGATACTTATATGGATATATGTAAACATGTAAATGTATACGCATATATATATATATATATATATATATATATATATATATATATATATATATATATATATATATATATATATATATATACACACACATTCACTTATGATTCACCTCTATTACCTTTGTTAAAATTTCATTCATAAAATTCATATCAGCTTCTGCTCTTTTATAGTTTCATGTGTTAATTTTTTTTACAATTATGTATATATTCTTAGGTTTTAAATAACATCATTTTCAGGGATGATTGGGTCTCTTTGTCTTAATAAGAGAATAAGTATGGCTCTTCTAGCTTCAGAGCAAAGCTCAAAACAGTATTAAGAATAATTTAAAGTGTTAATTTAAGCTAAAATCAATTTCGTTCAATCCTTTTAATCTCAACCATAAATTATGCCCTGTATCCTCAAGTTGGCAGGGGTTAAAATGA